>VSTD030002601.1:0-11657 GCA_008808055.3 Sporobolus alterniflorus
CATCACGATCAATGTGAACTTGTTCTTATGATAGGAGCATAGGCGTTGTTTACAATGAGAACTTGTTCTCATGATACGAAAGAACTAGACAATCGAACCTGGTCGTCTTGTCCGGCGGCTGCATCTTCATCATGTCCAGTAGAGTCATTGTCATCGTGCCCAGCAATCTACTCGGCGTTGTCGTCGATTGATCCTTCTATGTCGCACAGTGGCGACTGCAGATCGTCCATGGCTTCTTGACGGCAGAAACTAGACCTAGCATATGCGTCGTGTTCCATTACAAAAATAGGGCAGCGGCGGCGGCGTTTTGATCAGATCATGGCTGTATTCCCGATATTCTACTGCTAGTGGTACCTAGTTTGGACCCGAGCCATCAAGCAGCCACGAGCCATCCTCTCCGGCTGGGAGCCGAGCCATCCACCTGTGCCTGGGAGCCACGAGGCTGCATTGCCCATAACGCGGACCGCGCACCCGCATCCTGCTCTTGCCGTTGGATGTACACGTGGCACATATCCGATTCGCACAGGTCGCCCTTGCGGCCATACCGCACGAATTTTTTTTGCCGCCGTGCAGTAACACAGTCCAGGAGCCTACCATCGGCTACTCTCTTGTGCACATGATGAAGAGGACCCCACCACCACCACACAATGCCTCTGTACCTCGTCATGCACACGATCCGAAGTCCCAATCGGATCCCGACGGCGGAAATAGCTACGTTTTCCGATCTCATCCCCAAAAATGGACTCGCAGGCGTACGTATCCCGGTCCCGCACCACGGAGCCACTGCGCGCCGATGTCGTTTTCGGTCGGGGAAAAGTCGGATCCACGACCACGAGGAAGGAGCTACAGTACTGCTAGCAGCTAGCTGGACTGGACCTCGATCGCCGCCGCGACGTACGTACGAGCACATGCTGCGCCTGCGCCTGCCCATGCCAACAGCGTGCCAAGAGTACAAGACGCCGGTGTCGTCAGCTCGTATCTGTACAAACCCAAACTGGAGCATACGTACAAATTAAACCTACACATGCAGCCATACATAAGCTAAGCTATCCGCCCGCTCGATCGCATCGCGTCGTGTTTTCATTCAACCCCCCTCCGATCCGTTTGTGCCAACAAGCTTAGCTTGTTTTCCTCGCATGACGGACCAGCTCGATAGGAGTCCGAAGCAAGGGGTGTACTAAAAGTCACGTCGCGTCTCCCCGCCTCACCGATCCATGATCCATCATGGACTAATTTTATGGTCGAATCATTTTCACTTGAAGCTTCCTTCGACTTTCATGTGCGAGGAGGTTTTTTATTGGAGATTCTCCATGTTCTAGCTGGTGAGGATAAAGTGGATCGTCGATCGAACTCATAGACAGAAGGACGAGTTTACCTTCGCTGAACATTTTTAGCTGAAAAATGAGAGGTCACGTGCTCCTCTATCAATTAGTTTATAGCTCAGATGCTGCTGTATTTTAAAATATCTTTTTATGTGAATTTAAATGCTATTAAGATATTCAGGAAGCGAAAGAGGGTCGGGTAGTTCATCATCGTAGGTGTCATTGTGTGAATGGACGATCGGCATGAGACAGCGATAAAAGTAAATGACGACGGCGGGTGGAGCTTTGATGGTGTGATTGAGTAGCTAGCGAGGAGGCAAACTGGAGATGCGGTTGAGTGGTAGAGAGAGCGATCAACGTTAAGATGATCTTTTTATAGCACTGGAGTGTGTGAGTCAAGCGATCCGAAGAGCGTAGCCTACCACGGTAATACGGATTCAATGCTTCAATTTTGGCTCGAGATAGGAGACAATGAGACAAAATATTACTGAAAGATAAAGCGGGGGTAGCGAGATCGTTTTGGCTTAATGGGAAGGAAGCGTGACACAACGCAGCGGTGTGACAACGTCAAACGGAGGAGAGATGGCACTGAGGTGAGGAAAGAGAGCAAATGATGCCAGATGGGCTGACAGAGATCTTATTGTACCGAAAAATGAAAAAAAAAATCCACACAGTTGATTCATCTGTTACAAATGAACGGTGAATATTTAAATCAATGATGAGTTAATTTATTTTTTAAAAAAATATATGCAAGTGAGATCTAGTCTTATTCATCTCATCGCATAGAACACAACAGTGAAAACATAATTTTAAATGAATATCATATGAGTGAGATAAATCAATTTAAAGTTTTATTATTATGCAAAATAATGTGTCAGATGATGTTGAATGGATGCTGATTTGACATGATCTGATTGGATGTTGATGTGAATATCTTACATACTAAAAGAATTGATTTAAATGGCTTTTAATAGGTCTTATCTATATAGTTAGATAGGATGCGCTAAAGTGTAATGTGCCAAGTGAGCTGCTCTTTTTTCTTTCACAAAATTGAAACAAAATCCTCTATACTTATATAATAAGGATGACCCACTACAAGTTATTTAGTGTGATTCTCTTAATATGTAAGATGTCAATATCACTTATCAATTGTCAAATGGAACATCATCCACAATTATCAAATCACCACTATATTATGTCACATAATCTTTCATAGTATAAAAACTTTAAAATGATTAATCTCACTCATATGATATTCATTTTAAATTCCGTTTACACTGTTATGTCTTATGCGACGTGATGAACAAAACTAGATATCGCTTGTATATGTTTTGAAGAATTTATAGATCAACTTAATTTACTATATATTTGCATATGCTTATATTTACAACAAGACATAAGTTATGAGACGGATAAATTGGGTCGTGGACCAATTTTTTTTTGTTGAACTGAGTTTAGCATAGTGAGCAGCGAGTGAATTTTTTTAAAAATTTAAAATTTTAGTGTTATTTTCTTTATGCACCTTTAATCTGTATTTATGTTAAACTACAAAAAGACCAGTCATCATTCTATCATTTTAAATTTTGTCATACAATTTCGTAGCATTACGTGGAATTACCATCTAGGATTTACCAAATTTTCCCCTGAAACAAGGTATACACACCCATATTTACTATCCAATCTCATCTACACACTCGACCTCTATGTGGATCTTTGAAGGACTTAATCGTCTGATCCTAAGATAAACAAAGTCAATATACTTGTGCATCGGATGTGGAAGCCGGGTCTTAGGGGAGGCACAAAATTTTCTTGTGGCTACTTCTAGCTAAACACAAGAGAACTATTGAAAAGAAAAAACATGGATCTACATGACTATAATTGTGTCCTCAGCTCTCACAGAAAGGAAGAAATCTTAGAACATCTCTTGTTTGAGTTTGCCTTGTAGGGGTGCACTGGAATACCCTCTTTGTCTCCTAAAGATATGCTTATCCGAAGCCGTCGTCAGTTCAACTTTACAATCTTCAAAGAGGTCGTTATGATTGCAAGTTGGATGATTTGGTGCCACCGTAATATTGTCATTTTTGATGGAGCTCAGGTTTCTCTTCATCGATTGAAAGAGGCTTTTAGAGACGAATTCTCTTTTCTTTTGCATAGGGCTAAACCATGGACTAAGAGCCTTCTTCAATTGTGGCTGAGTAGTTTCTAATGTCACCTTTTTATTCTCTTCTGTTGAGGCTTGCAGCCTTACACTTGTACATTTGTTCATATTTCTTTTCATTAATGAAAAAGAGTAGGTAGGAGTCTTCCCTACTGTTTTTGCTAAAAAAATACTTGTGCACTGTGACATCGCTTACCCCGAAAGAATAATTAGTTATAAATATAACACTGTTTGGCGAGCTTAAAACTAGGTGTTTTGGTTTCACCATAAAAAAAACAAACCAGGTGAGCCATATCTGCACGGCCAATTGCACATTTACTATATTTTTAAGAGAACAATCCTTTTTT
This sequence comes from Sporobolus alterniflorus, assembly GCA_008808055.3. NCBI lineage: Eukaryota > Viridiplantae > Streptophyta > Magnoliopsida > Poales > Poaceae > Sporobolus > Sporobolus alterniflorus. The sequence goes on from VSTD030002601.1 coordinate 3,828, forward strand.
TTATCTTAGAGCATGTACAATGGTGTGGCATTACTTTTCCATGAATGACAGCCATTTTTCATATAGTACTTTGTCTTTTTAAAAGAAATGTACTACTTAGGATGATAACCAGAAAGAGAGCAGAGAGAACAACAGATCAGATGCCCTCTCACGCGCGGCACCCTCACTGATGTGTGGGATCACGGATCCATATGTCAGCGACCCCATGTCAGATGGAAGCATGTGAAAGGATCCCTCTCTGAAAACAACTGTTGGGCAACCCATTAGTACTATAAGTAGTCTAAGGTCCTGCTTGTTTCTGCTTTTCAGTTGATTTTTTCAGTCAAAAAACTGAGAAGCCAAAAGCAGGAACAAATAGACTTTTGAAACGCTGAAAAGTAAGCTTATGAAGAAATGAACTAAAAGCTGAAAAGCTCATCTAGAACTGATTTTCAGGTTTTTGATGTGTAGAAATACTAAATATATATTACAAAAGCTAACACCCAAAATCAAACAGTCAGCTATTCAACGAGCCATCGGCCAGTTTTTTCAAAAGCTCAAAAATAAAAGCACAAACAAACATGGCATAAGGGTGTGTTTGTTTACAGTTTTTTGTTATTTTTCATTAGTCTTCAGTAGATCTAAAAATTAGATGGTCCTAAAAGCGAGAAGCTAGAATCACGTTTTTATAAGCTTCTTAGCTTCTCGCTTTCAAATTCATTCAGTTTTTAAATCTCTCAAAAGACAATCCACAAAAATGATGAAAAATTGAAATAAATATCTACTAAATTCTGTAGTGTTGCCCGGTATCGTACACGATTCCAAATCAATGTTACCAAATTTCTGATAGAGAACAGTAACGCCCTTTGTTTTTTTCATACTTAAACCAACAGGGATCGGAGCAAGACAAAATCATGTGCAAAAACAGGGATCGGAACAGTAACCCCCCCTGTTTGGACGGGGAAAGCGACGGCACGGTGTTGTGTGCGTGGCGAGCGTGCCAGTCACGCACACACAACAGCAGAGAATTACCGCGCGATGATTTGATTCACTACCAGCGGGCCAGCGGCGAAGCTGGACGCCGCCGGGCGGTCAATGAAAAAAAAGGCTGGTCGTTTACTCCACGGACGAACAACACCGGCCCGGATCAGTCCGACTCCAAACTATCATTCCAGCGCGGTGTGCGGGACGGGCTCGCGGCTGCGGCTCCCTGCTCGTCACGCTTCACGGCACGCCAAGGGAGGTGGCCTGGAGGGTGCGACCATGGTTTTAAAATACCGGTCTGGAGCAATTTCACCGAAAGAAGAAGAAACTGGCGGATCGAAATTTGATTTTTGAAATTGGTTTCCACCGATTTCGCATTTAACAATTTCAAAATCACCGATTTACAAAATAAGGAAAATTATTTATTAAGGATAAGAAATAAGGAAAGTTATTCTTAGAAATAAGAAAAACTACTAAGATTAAAAATAAGGAAAGAAATTAAGAAGGCAATTAGAAAAGTTATTCTCTGAAATAAGAAAAATAATTAATTAAGAATAAGAAATAAGGAAATTTATTCTTGAAAATAAGGAACAAAATTAAGATTAAGAAATAAGGAAAGAAATTAACAAGACAATTAGAAAAGTTGTTCTCCGAAATAAGGAAAGCAATTATGAGTAAGAAATAAGGAAAGTTATTCTTGGAAAGTTTGATTTTTTAATTATTATTCTTCGGTTTTACTTTGGATTTTTTTAATAATGTAAAACTCATTATTTTTGTAAATTTTCTGCACCAAAAAATCTTATTTATGACTGTACTTTATTTATATATACTTTTTCAAAAATTGAATTTAAACAAACCAGTTTCAATAAACCGGATGAGCCGGGCCGAGCCGAGCCGGTTTTCTTGGGGAAACCGGACGGTTTTCAATCCTTGGGTGGGACTGATTCTCTCTCTCCGGGGTATCTCCCGCTACAGGTGAAATTGTAAAAAAAGAATCATATTTTTGAAGTTTTGAAAAATTATAAAACTTGACATATTTTGAATTTCAAATTCACCTAAACAAACGCGCCGCCTACGCGGGGCCAGCCGCAACCAACCTCCCCAGCACCGGGACAGTCCACGGGGTCCCCCGAACGATCTCATCCGCGCCCCGGCAACCCTCGCCCTGTCCTGGCCGCGGCGCCGCCGGCTATAAGACAGCGGGCATGAGGCCGGTGCACGCCACCATTCTTCTTCCCCATTCCCATCCCCCTCCGCCGCGCGCGCCCTTCGTATCCGCTCCGCATTTCCTCGGCTCGTGGTGCCGTAGTTGTAGGGTGCTGTTCGCGGGTCCTGCCTGCATGGAGGGGAACGCGGGCTCACTGTACGGCCGCGTCAACAGGACCAGCACGCGGGGATTCCTCGCCTACGTCGCCGCGGGGGTCACCTGCGCCGCCGTCCTCGCCTGCTTCGTCCTCTCCGCCGCGGACCCGTCCCTGGACGACACCGGCGATGTGCGGCTCGGCCTGTCCTCGCGCTCGCCGCGCGTCTGGCCCGTAAGCCCCTCGCTCCCTCGCCCTACCTGTTGCTGCCCCTGCACCCGAATTCTAGTCTGAGCTGGTGACCGACCTCGTGCTGGATTTCCCGTAGGACCTCGCGTTCAACTGGCGGGTGGTGGTGGTCACCGTCGTCGGCTTCCTCGGCTCCGCGTTCGGTACCGTCGGCGGCGTTGGCGGCGGGGGGATCTTCGTGCCCATGCTCAACCTCGTTGTCGGCTTCGACACCAAGTCCGCCGCCGCGCTCTCCAAATGTAAGCCGATCGAACTGTCTCTGTGCTGACGCATGCGTCTGTCTGTTCGCTCGCTGACACGCGCGCTCGCTTGTTCGGTTTGAGCGCAGGCATGATCATGGGGGCGTCCGCGTCGTCCGTGTGGTACAACCTCCAAGTGTCGCACCCGACCAAGGAGGCGCCCGTCATCGACTACAGGCTCGCGCTGCTCTTCCAGCCCATGCTCATGCTCGGCATCACCATCGGTGTCGAGCTCAGCGTGATTTTCCCCTACTGGCTCATCACCGTCCTCATCATCATCCTCTTCGTAGGTACGTAATCACTACTCACCTTTTCGTTCACGTGCTGAATCTACGTTGTTCGAAGCAAGCCGAACTCTTTGGTTTGCTCCTGCTACTTGTGTGTTTGGTGTGATCACTGATATGAAGCCGTGTTTGGCGTGATCGGTTCCTTGCAGGGACTTCGTCCAGGTCGTTCTACAAGGGAATTCTCATGTGGAGGGAGGAGTCGAGGATTCTGGTTCGTTCCTGTCACATTTTGCACCGTTTGACGTTGAATTACTGTGACATGATAAACTCTCTGTTTCTAACCCCTTGTTACCAACTGTTACAGATGGAGACACGAGAGCGAGAAGAACAATCCAAGTCTGCATATGCGGCCGGTGATGGTACGAAATCTTAATGCATTTGCATGATAATTAGAAATGCTTTGCTGATAGCGATTAGCATCGGTTACTTGCATGATCAGACGATATTCATTTTATAATTGAACTTATTGAAATCAACTTGAACTGCTGCAGTGGTTATTGACCCGAGCTTTGAGGAGTCCCTCCTGCCTCAACCTCAGCCAAAGGAGAAGTCTGCTATGGTAAGCCGGAAATGCCTTTCAGTCGCGTTCGTGATTTCTTAAGCAACAGCGGTGGCTATGACCTAATCATATAATATGAAGTGAGCCTTAGATGGACCTTTGAGGACATGTCATGATTGGATATTGAATGCTATTAAAACTCATTCAATGATTCTGTGGTATATGCATATATGATTGGGGGAAGCTGATAGATATTCTGAACATGCAAAAAAGCAAGAATAAACAAAATACGGTTTGTCCCTCATGATCTGCCCGTTGATTCGTTTTCCCATTTTTAATTCCAGGAGACTTTTCTGTTCAATTTGAGGTGGAAGAATATCCTAGTACTGGTGGCTGTCTGGTCATCTTTCCTGGTGCTACAATTTTTCAAGGTTCCCTTCTTTCATATCTAGCGTAATTTTACTCCGCACCTAATTGAAAACATTCATCATGCTTAACCATGATTGGCGCCTCAAATACATGAATTAATTGTGATCCTTTTCTCCCGTAAGTACAATGTGCATTGAAATATTTTGTCTATGCTGCCTGTCGACAGAAAGCAGCCCAGTTGTGCACATGTCTACATATAAGACCATTTGTCAGTTTTTATTATTAGCACATGGCCAGCAAGGTTTCTGCGCTTCTGATAACAGTTCTGCTACATTAATAGGTGGTCCTCGAGACCTCGACCTCCTTTTAATAGAATGTGCCACTTACTGTTGTAACTTTTCGTTTGCTTGCAGAATAATTCCAAATCATGCAGCACTTTCTACTGGGTGACCAACATTCTTCAGGTAATGAATAGCCCTGATCTGTTACAATGAATCTATCTTTATGTTACTCTATAAGCAAATTTCTTTCCTATGAACATTGAATGCCTTGTCAGAACATAAACCACTTTCTGAGCACCTCAAGTCTTCAATCTCCACCAAACATTACTTTCTGTTGCGCACTGAAACTATGAAAGCTGGTGTTAATTATGTTCCTACCATACTGGTCAAACATGTGCCATCTCTTCCGGATCATATCTTTTAATATTGTTTAAATTATGCAGGTCCCGGTTGCATTGTGCGTATTCCTGTGGGAGGCCGTGAAGCTATGCCGGGAGAGTCGTGCTCGACGTATGGATGGGAATTGGGACTGTGTTTGTGAGGCCTCTGTCGAGTGGTCACCAGCGCAGCTTGTCTTTTGTGCCTTCTGTGGTCTGGTCGGTGGGACTGTTGGAGGTCTTCTTGGATCTGGTGGTGGGTTCATTCTCGGGCCACTTCTTCTTGAGCTTGGGTGCATACCCCAGGTATATAAACTGCTTCAGTTTTGTGTTGAATTTTGTTCATTTCCAAATGGCATCAAGGTGAGCCTTGTTCACAATCATGACATATTTTAGATGTTTTCTTGTTGCCAATGCAACAAAAATGAAGTGTCCCTAGCCTTCCTACAGGCACCTATATAAAAAAAGAAACCCGACTATGCATGCACATGGTAGTAATATTACTGGTCTTACAGGATTGCAATAATCGTGGGGATTCCATAGAGAGAGACATTCAATACCTTTCATATGTGTTACTGCCACAGCATGTGTTGTATCCGATTATGTGGACCAGTAAAATCCAATATAAGCTGATGCAAAGCTCAGGGCAGTAGACTAGACCAAAGGCAAAAATTAAAATGGGTCTTTGGTACCATGTGCGCCTTGTCCATTTGGATCACATACTCAAGAATGGTAGTATTAAACCAAGCCTGCAACAAAGAAACATGACAATAGTTGAGGCCGAGCAACCTTTAAATCTGTTATCTAGGCGAACAATTTAAGAGCATTGTAATAATTTTAATTATATCACTATTTTGACTAGCCAAAAGAGAATATCTTACATCATTTCTAGCTTAAATGTCCCTGCTAGTTTCATGCATTAATGCCATGATTTTGGTGATGATTATCCTTCTGGTTATTCATTCTCCTACATATTTGGATCCCATAGAGAACCCAAATGTAGTTCTTGAAAAGAAACTTTCCCTTCCATTATAAGCATAAAGTAACTTAACTCATTAACACGATCCACAATTTGAAACTAGATGGTCAAATTACCATCGTATAAAAGGTTAGCAGGAAAAAAAGACCCACTTGATTTAATAATGGTTTAATCTATTTTATATAGTAATAACTAGGCCTGATCATTATGGGTTTTTGAATAAACCGGTAGCGAAACCGTTCAAGCTTTCAACACTTGCGGATGGACAGTAACCCACAGTTCTTTCCAGCCCTGCTGGTTTCACCGCCGGTTTGAGGAAACAGTGAATGAACAGCCCTAGTAATAACATTGGTTAGAACTGTGTGATTAGGGCTGCAGTTTTACCAATTAATGTGATTTTGATTCATATGTTCATTTCCTTGGTCAATAAAGTAAGCATTTCATTGTTTGGCAGGTTGCAAGTGCAACGGCGACATTTGTGATGATGTTCTCCTCGTCTCTTTCTGTGGTGGAGTTCTATTTTCTGAACAGATTCCCTCTCCCTTTTGGTAAATCCAAGACTGTCATGTTTATAAATTTATTAATCCACTTCAGACTTTGTGACTAATGTGTACTATTTCTTCTCTGCAGCTGCCTACCTGATCTGTATTTCCATATTAGCTGGATTCTGGGGCCAGAGTTTGGTTAGGAAGATTGTGCACGTGCTTAAGAGAGCATCCCTAATTGTCTTTATCCTCTCATCAGTCATCTTCACAAGTGCTCTCACAATGGGTATGGACCATTGACAAGCTCATTGACTCTGTTTTGCATGAACAAAATCACTATTTTCTTACTACTTAAATTGATATATATGGTTTTCTAGGGTAAATGTTTTTTTAAGAAATTCGGGGAGAGAATTTTTCTCCCACCTACTCAAATGGGGGCAACCCCGGTGTAGCCACCAGGATTTAAACCCTGATGGGGAGCTGTTTAGCCAGTAGACTTACCACTACACTATGAGACCCTTTGCTCTGGGGTAAATGTTAAACATTGTGTAATAAGTGTTACAAGAATATTGTTATGAAATATCATGTGTTTGATGCTAGAATATTGTTATTATATTACTTCCAGTTTTTCAGCAAGCAACATAGCCCATCTTTGGGGAACTAAATTTCGAGTCGCAGTCCCTGTTTTCACTTCCATTTGCAAAGCTAGATACGCTTTTATGTCTTTACTGGAGTACTTGTATATGTGAAATCCAACTGTTCATTTTTCATACTTTTGCTAAACTCTGTTACCTTGAATTTCAGGCGTTGTTGGAACCCAGAAGAGCATATCTATGATCAACAACCACGAATACATGGGGTTCCTCGACTTCTGCGGGTAACGCAAGATGCAATCAGATTCTTCATACCGCGGGGAGAATCTAGGCCAATATCTTATTGCCTTCGTCTACCTAAAAAATTAGAACAATAAAAGGTGGGGAAGTGTGTGCATGAGTTAGCTCCTCGCTAACCTGAGCGCGCTTTGTCCGACAATTGGTCGTAGTAAATTCATCTCGTGTGTGATGCGCGCGTTAACTGATCCTGTCTAACCTGCAAATTGCAGTAATGATAGAACACAATGACAGTGTCCTGAATTTGTTCTAATTTTTTATGGTGTTGTTGAATAGACTTGATGATTTATGGACTTATTACCATGGGTGTGATTGGTAGCCTATTTGAGGGCTCGGCCAGGTCGTGTCGATACAGGGAGTAGTATGTTTGGTTGCCCGCGTTGCTTATCTGTCCTGGTTAGTGATCTAGTTTTGTTTATAAAAATATCTAGAACGCAATGATGAAATCAGTTTAATAATTTCATTCTTTATTTAAAAGATATAATACAAATTTGAAAAAAAACTCAACCTCCAGATTCTTGTGCTACTACATCACCGGAGCATGCATGCCACCATGTGACCAAGATCCCCGTTCCCTCACATGCAATCTGTTGGGGCCTTTTTACATCCGTGGAGCCAGCCCCAGTCCACCGTACAGGCTACCAATCAATCATCTCTTGCATCACACTCAGCCAGGCTGAGCGAGTTTTTTTTTATGCATGTGTTAGACGGTCCGTAGGACTTGTACTCTAAACCTATATTCAAGGAATATTTTTTTTGTTCTTTATAACACGTAATTTATTTTATAGTATAGTATTTTATAATTTTTTGTGCTCCTCATACTTTAAATCAATCCTCTATATTAACTATCATTTATATTTTATTATATTTTCTATAACTAACTTCTCTCTCATTCTATCTCAACTACAGAT
>VSTD030002602.1:0-11655 GCA_008808055.3 Sporobolus alterniflorus
CACTAGGTCTCTTATCAAATTTGTACATAAATAGGGAAATGTGCGTCACTGTGGGAGATGTAGGCGTTTTTTCCTTCTCTGACCCGTGCCTCTTGCTTTTCTTCTGTTGTCGTGATGTTGTGGGCTCGTGGGTGTGCTGGTTTGCCTTCCCCGGGAGTCAAGGTTCCCGGTGCTAGTGCGTGCGGCTGATTGGTGGGCCAAGGCTCCGCTGTCAGCGAGGGTGGATCTGATTGCTGATGGTAATAGGTCATTCACGGCCCTTGGCCTACCACGCACGATCTCATGCACGGTTTATGAATGGTCGTCACTTCGGCTTTCCCTATGGTATAAGTTGCAGAGTACCAGCCTCGGTTCTTTCATCCAATTCTTTGCGTCATCTTCCTCTGCTTAGGAGCAGTAGCACTTTTCTCTGTCCACTCTGCTCCCGCAGCTCAAACACTCTCATCGAAGAGATGGCTCACGATAGTGATCATCGAAAGCATCCACGCAACAAAAATTATAGTCGTGGACCCCCCCCCCCCCACACCAAATACTAACAGTGTCAGGCGATCACTGGGTGAATGCAGCAAGGTGGTAAGAGTCCGGTTGTCATTTGCAATAGGTGAGCGCGTTTACTGATGCATTACTGACTTGTTCGTGTTCGCTCTGGGCAGGCCCCTCCCCCTCCACCACCACCTCCTCCTCCTAGCCCTACCATGGTGGCGCCTGCGACGGCGATGGTTGAGGAGATGCAGGAGCAGCTCCTCGTGCGGGAGAAGGAGCTTACGCGAGGGAGGAAGCCCTCACCGTGAGGGAAGAGAAAGCGAGGATCTTCGAGAAACCCCTCGCCCAGGTCAGCGCCGCCCTTGACGTGGAGCGGGCCCAGGTCGAGGCTACTCAACAGGAGTACCTTGACAAGATACAGGCCCACACCGACTGTAGTAACCAAGTCCTCGACCTCGACAGGATGCTGGGGGAGAGGAAGGAGAAGCTCGACAGAAAGGAGCAGGACCTAGAGCTAAGTGCGGCGGTGTTGGCTGAGGCTCAGGCCCAGGGGCTAAATCCCCGGGATAATCACGATGAGTTGATGGAGTTCCTCGTGCTTTGCAGGCTTCTTTGGGACGCCGAGGTGGGCTACGTCATCGAGGTCAGCCGGTTGGTGACCCTGGCGAGGGGTGTGTCCAAGGTCCTAGAGGATCTTCGTATGCCCCTTGTCCCCGGGATCCCCCGGGACCCACGCGTGGCCGGCGATGTCCTAGGGGCGGTGGACGTCATCCTAGAGCACGTGAAGGAGTCCTATGACTCTGGCCACGACCCCTAGGATTAGGTGCTGGAAGCCTTCTGCCGCCGTCATCTCTGTCACCGGTGCCCACCTTGCATTAAAGCATTTTGTTTTTCTGTTTTATTTTTGATGTAATATATTTTCGGGACTTGGTGCTTTTCGTGCCTGCCTCGTGGGGCTTATCGCTGCTATTCCCTAGCATCATAGGGGACTGTGTAGAGTGTAGGCATTTTTTTGCTTGTCCCGCTATTGTTCGGGTTCCTCCCACAACGAGTAGGGGCCCGAGTCCCAGCTAGCCACATAGTGCTTTCGGCTCTGGGTCGTAGTCAACCGGCAATGGTTATGACCTCCGCCTCCTCGACCACCGTGCCCCCGCCTCTTCGGTCTCTTGCCAGCTCATCGTCACTAGGGCGTGTGCCTGCTGAGGACATGAATCTCCTCATCATGGTACAATCCCTGAGTTTGTGCTTGACGGGGTACGGGTGGTGAGGACAGATGACTTCAAGGATCTTCTCGAAGTGGTCTGGTGCGCCATTTGAAATCTCTCTTGGATGCCGCTATGAACTCCTCGTCAGAGTTCTCGATTTCCTTTCCTACGTTGCCGTTGTCTCACCGCGGCACTTTTGGCCCTTCTTCCCGCCCTTAGCACCCTTCTTGGTGCTTTTAACGGGGATACTGGGGGGTGTAGATCGGCTGCTGCCACCGGCCGCACCCATCTTAGCCAAAGTGATGGCGGCTCTGACAAGCTCCTTACCCGAGGCGTGTCATGTTGCGAAGTCGAGCAACTCCTTGGTGGTTTGTGGTTGCTCACGACCGAGCTCGTGAACCAAAGAGCGGCACGTAGTGCCATCCTAGAAGGCCGAGATGACGTCGGTATCAGCCACACTAGGGAGCTCATGACATTTTTGTGAGAAACATCGGATGTAATCCGGGGTGGGGGGGGGCTCGCCCTGCTTCTACCGGTAGCATTTTAATTCCCAAGGGCGCACATAGGTGCCCTGAAAATTGCCAGTAAAGACCTCCCATAGGTCATCCCAATAATTGATGACATTTCTCGGGAGATGGTCCAGCCATGCCTTGACAGATTTAGCCAAATAGATATGGAGGATCTGGATGGTGAACAGATCATCAGTTGCCCCTCCCACTCTACACGTGAGACAATAATCCTCAAGCCAGACACTGGGGTTGGTTTTGCCATCGTATTTGGTGACGTTGCTTAGCGCTCAAAAATGTCGTGGAAAATGAGCATTGCGCACGGCGCTACCGAATGCCTTGGGACCAGACCCTTCGGGACTAAGGCTACGTCCCTCATGATTGTTGCAGCCCCCACGATGTGGGTTCCACGTGCGTGGCTGGGACTGCGCGCCATCATCCCCTGGGTGATGCCGCAGGTATGTCTAGGGTTCCGACCAAGCCCTTGGTCAGACCGGGCGATCGCAGGTCGAGAAGCCTTCTGGTGAGGATGTTGTTCCCACTTCCAGAGCTCCTTGGGTGGCCTTCTGTCCTCCGTCTTTAGGGTTGGTGGGAGGGGCAGAATATAGGCCTCAACCTGATGCAGTAGGGAACTCTCCGCCTGCTGCATGATGGTGACACCGAGGATGCTTTTCAACCATTGGTACACCTCACCCACCCCGTCGGTAGAGGGTGCCGACAACACGTCCAGGAGTGCGGCCGCTGCGGTCACGTTCTGGCTGGCCTTGGCAAAGGTTGGGGGCCGTCGCTCTGCATGCTCCTTTGCCACATCCTGGCCTTCCTCCAGCGCTGATTCGCATTGGATCCAATTGGCCAACCTTGCCTCTGCGGCCGCTCGCTCGCCGACGAGCCTGCCTCGATGCTGCACGGTCTTTCGCTTGATGTTGTCCTGTGGAGCGCATCGTCGTCCCTCCAGATGAGCTGCTAGTTGCTCAGGGAGGGTTGTTGATGTAGTGGTCCACTGCGGTCTGGTCAGTGTGGTCTAGAATGTTGGGGTCTCCCCTAGCGGTGGTGTAGTGGTGAGGGGGGTAGCAGGTATCATTGTATTGTACGCCCTAGAGAGAGGGGAGCCTAAGCTCTCCCCCTCACTCAAGGTTGAATCACCATCGCTGGACGATTCCTCGAGGATGGCATGCAGCGATGGTGACCTGCTATGGGCCATGCCCCTGAACTCCATGCGGAAGTTGGCTGCCTTCGGATGACCGATCTAGGTTGTTGAAGCAGTTGGCCGGCATCTTGAGCGAGCTTAGTGTTGATCAAAGAGCATGCACCGTCGACGGCGATGGTGGGTTTACGTGGATGATGGAACCATCATAATTGTCTAGAGGAGTAGCACACTGCAAATTTCCCTTCCTGGCGTGCCAACTATTGGTATTTTTTGCACCGACAAGATATAGGGTGGTGAAGATCATGTGTTTCTGTTCTGTGGTGGTCTTATGAACTGTAAAGAACTACAAAACACACTATAGTTTATCCTGGTTCAAGCCTATACTATGAGGTAATAGCCATACGTTCAGCGTTTTTTGTATTGAAAAGGAAGAACAATGTTACCATGGGGTGAGCTGAGAGCTTGAAGAGTTCGCTAAGTGAAAGGGAGAAATGTTCTTCCAGGCTCCCTCTTACTGTTCCTCGGGCCCTCCACGATAGTGGGGGGAATGGTGCCTGGGTTGGTTCCTGGAGAGGTTGCTTAGTGAGGTCTTTGCTTGGTGACGACGTCTTCCCTCGTGGAACGATGAGGTGGATGGGCTAGCCTTCTCCTGCACCGGCCTACGACACATAGCTGCCTACCAAAAGGACATGACTTGCCTATGAGGCACCGTCTGGTCTTATCGTGGTGAGGATGGTCGGTGGCATGTTGCTGGTACGCTACCCCCAGCCTTGGATGCTTATGGAGGTATTGACTACCTCTGTACCTGTTCATAGAATTTTACATGGAGCATGTGGCCTTTTACCGGATGGGCATTTACCCTATGTGGGGAGTGTTACGGAATGCATGCGTATATCCCTGATCGATTTATTATTATGGTCGGTGATGAGACGGGTCCCTGCTCCCTAGTATATGTTGTCGGGTATGTGGGATTTAGCACTTGTTAGACAATGAGTGTTCCTACTTTCAGGGCCATGGTGCTAGACATGCTTTTCCAGAAAGTGGAAGCACCCGAGGGGGATGGCTGGTCACTTGGGTTCCTTCCAGGTTGGATTGGTGATGCCGCTCATCCTGTCTCACAAAGCGACGTGAAATCGTTGTGGCGGGTTACTTTTGGAGATTAGTTTGTTTAGGTGGGTGCCCACCCCTCTTTAGCCCAAAGTAGTGGGGCCTTTATACGGTATGGGGTGTATGGCTCTCCAGCCATTTGCCGCTGGAAGGAGTCGATCGTATCCGTATCCACGGGCCGTAATCAGTGCCTCGTGGTACTGGGATAATTTACCCCAACAGGAGCCTTATACCTCCCAGAAAGGCGGTCCAAGGCCATGCCGGCCTCAACAATATGAAGGGACAGGCCAACGCCTATTAGCAGGCACTGCTCCCACATCTATGAGCTATAATCCATAGGCCGATGCAAGGGGTAACATAGCCCCTCACGTCAACCTCCACGAGGGGAAGCATGGCAACCAAGCTAGCAGGTGAAGATGATGACACTGTAGAGAAGCCATCCGGGCTCCTTCCATAGAAGGACTCGGGTGCTTAGACGACCACATCACTGGGCGACCTCCCTAGGACCTCAAGATGATGTTTTAGTCTGGGGCCCCACATGTCATGTAACCAAACCTGAGTTATAAGCAAACTTTACCATAGTTAGAGAACCCCAAGATCGCCTATAAAAGGGCCACTACCCTTCTGGTAGCGGCGCGAGATTCAGACCCCCTTCAACCTCAAACTGCCTTAGCACACATCTCCACCTCTTCTAACACCTAAGGCTTTAATGATACACCACTAGACGTAGGGTTATTACCTCACAGAGAGGGGTCTGAACTAGGATAAATCCTTTGTGTTCTTGTTCACAAGACCAACTTGAGACTAGAAACATGTGATCTTGTAAACCCTGTTATTTGCTGGTGCACAAAATACCGACAGTTGACACGCCAGGAAGGGGGATTTGTAGCGGACTTTTCTTTGAACGTTTCAATGGTTTAATCACCAAAGCTTGATGTCATCGTCGATAGCAAGCACCAGAAAGGCGTTAGCTTCACCCTTGGTGAAACTATTTGCTTCGGGAGTCTGGAGTTCATTGCCGACCATTTCGGTCACCTAAGCCTTTCCACTGAAGGAAATGACTTAGACATCATGTTCGTGGGAATGGCTCAGAATGGGTTGCCGTCACTACATACTATTCTCGAGGAATCCGCCAACGAGGGCCACACAACCTCTAGAGAAGGGGGAAGCTCTGACTTCCCCATTTCTGGAGGATGCAACATGGTGACCCCGATTGTCCCCATCACGACCACGCCACCACATGAGGGCACTCTGACACGTCTGACCATTGTGATGGTCCTGCTATAGACTGTGGTACCGCAACCAGACACCGGGTTCCCTCCCGAGCAATAGCAAGCCTATCTGGAGGAGCAACAAGCGTGAGTCCGCTCTCGGCAGGGTGAACTCACTAGTGAGTGAGCGACCATCAAGGCCCAGCCGACCGAACTAAACCATCACAAGTCTATGCTTGAGGTAGAGCGGGGCCTAACAATTGACCTTACCACTGCCCGAGCTTGGGCCAGGGACGTCGCCACCACCATCAACTACAAGGGGATGCAACATCATGCTTTTGCTTGGGGCAGCCATAATGTGGCCACAGTGGCTGCGCTTCTGGACACTTTGCCTGTACCCTCTGCTGATTGGGTGGACATGGTGTACTACCAACTGAAAGACATCCTCGGCATCATGACCACAGAGCAAGTGGAAAGCTCCCTCCGACGTCAGGCTGAGGTCTCGATCTCGATCCTGAGCCGTTCTAAGGCTGGCCGAGACAACTTCCTCACCGGCTCGGATTTTGTCCCATGCCCAGTTGAGTCATTCGTAGAGGCGTTCGATACCCCAGACGTGCTATCAGGCCCACTAGGGGGATGAGGATGTGCAGTCCAAGCACCTCGTGTGGAACCCACGCTAGGGCGGACGCAATGATCGGGTGGGACACAACCTCAGTCTTGAGGGATCGGGGCCAAAGGCGTTTGGAACCAATGTGCATGACGCACAATTCCCAAAACACTTCTAGGCACCGAACAACGTCTTCAAGACAATCCCTAGCATTTGGCTGGAGGACTACCTCCTTGCGTGCTAGGCGGATGGGGAGGACGATAACCTATTCAGCATGGAGTTTCTCCCTATCTACCTAGCCGACATGGCTAGGGCCTGGCTGGACCACCTGTCGAGAAACATGATCGTTAGCTGGGAGGATCTCAAGGAGATCTTCATGGGCAACTTCCAGGGCATGTATGTGTGACCCGACAACCCCTGGGACCTTAAGAGTTACCGGCAGGAGCCATATGAATCCCTCCAAAAGTACATTCGGTGCTTCTCCCAGAAGTGCCATGATCTCCCAAAGGTAGGTGACACCGATATCATCTTGACATTCTGGTCTGACACAACTTACCACACCTTAGTGCTTGAACTCAGTCATGATCAGCGGAACACTAGGAAGGAGTTGCTTGATATCACCACTCGGCACGCCTCTGGCGAGGAGACAGTCGGGGCTGTATTTGTTCTAGGCAATGGGAAAATGCTCCCTGATAGCAGTCGGGTGGCACCGTCCAAAGCCACCGGCAAGGGTGCTAAGAAAGGTGTCAAGGGCAACAAAAAGGGGTAGAAGTGGTGCCCCCGGTGGGTCAAAGTCACTACCAGCTACGACAGTGATGACAAGGAAGCAACCAACTCCGACAAGAGTATGCCATGGCCACCATGCGCGACTTCAAGTGCTAGGCACGTCAGCCGAACGAGCACTTTAAGAAACTTCTCGAATTGGCATGTTTGAACCATGCATTTCATGTCAAACACAAGCTCAAAGAGTGCACCATGATGCAAAATTTCATGACGTCAGGGGCTCTCTCCAAGGGCAAGAATCCCGAGGGAGACCTGGGCGGAAAGGGCATGACACCTTTCCCCAAGGAGGAGGCATTCATCTCGATCTATGGCTGAGCCCCCCCTGGGGGGCATGGCATGACTAACCTAAGTTCTAGGTCCCCAACTCACTGCAATTAGGGACCCAAATCGGGACACGCCAAGCGAAATAGGACCCGCTCCCAACGTGAATCCTTGCAGTGCTAAGGATTGGTACTGTGGTCTAAGGAACACAGAGATATTGGGAATCCCGGGTTTCAAATATACACGTATAAGAAAACAAAAAAGAAGAAAAACAAGGTGCCCGGAGGACACGACAGCGCCGGAGTGGACGTCGCCCAGTCCCAGGGATCAGCGCCGAAGGCGTAGGCCTCCCGTAGGGGCTCCAGGACAGTGCCCACTGCCTCTTGTACGTCATTGTCCATTCCTGAGTCCTTGGGGATCCTTGGAAAAGGAGGCATACCAAGATCCGCGAGGACCTTGGAGATGTCCCCCACCATGACTGCTAGTTGCCTAGCCTCAGCGATGTGCGCCACCTTGACCCTATCCAGGCACCTCCGAAGCTCAACGAACTCCGTTAGCTCCTCCCGGTTGTCTCAGGGGTTGAGACCTCAGACCTGCGGCTCCGTCAGCACTGCCTCCCACAAAGCGAGGTCCCGCTCGTTCTTGTCAAGCTCAACCTTCTTCTCCCCCAGCATCTTATCGAGGTTGAGGCTGTGCTTGGCGTGGTTGGTGTGCATGTGCATCTGGTCGAGGTACTCCCGACGAGTAGCCCCGGTCTTCGCCTGTTCAGCGTCGAGGTCAACACTGACCTTGACCTTGTAGGTTACATATTACACTTTATCAACAAGAATCAACATGAATCGCAGATAATTGGAGAGATATAGCTCTTGATGAGACCCTAACATTTTTGTCCATGATAATAAAGTACCAAGTTGCACACGCAGAAAGAAGTAACATTTTAGCAGCTCAAAGTTGGTTACAAATTAACATAATAGGAAAGTGTTATCTGAAAATTGGAACACAAACAAGCACATCAAGCAACATAAATTCCTTGGCTAATTAACGTGTAAGAGAGTAGTTAAATTGCAGCATCAGACATAGACAATGCAACTAAGTTCAGTTGATGCAACACAATAGAATTATATACGAAAGGAGATGAGGTCAACGATGTCTTATTTCTCATTGCGGCGCTTGCTCTTGGGAGCGCCCCATCCCTCAGCTTAGCGACAGGGCAGCCACAATGGTTGCGGAAGAGCAGCATGGCACGCCTCTTGCGCGGCGCCGTCTGGCGGAGATCCGCGTGGAGGCACTCGTAGTCCTGGTAATCCCCTCCCCGTCCGCCCTTCCATGGCAGCACCTTGATCTCTTGCCACATGGTTGCGTCGGTGCCCCCAATGGTGCTCCCGCGCCTGAGCGCACGACCTCCTCTGTCTGCAGGTAGGCATCGAACTTGAGTGCCCTCCATATGCCTCTTCAGCGCGGGTTGCCGCACCTGTGGGGTGGGAGACGACTCCAGCAGGAGAGGAACGCGACGCCCACAAGCACAACCACGATGGTGAGGTAGGGCAGCACGGCGGCGGTGGAGGCGAGCGTGGCCGTGGCAGGTGGGGTGTAGAGCAGCGGCACAGGCACGTGAAAGACGTGCGCGATCGAGGGGGTGATGGGTTGTTACCGCCCATGCTGGGGTGGGGGCGATGGGTTAGCAACCTACTACCAGACTTGATGAAAATTAATAAGTAAATGCAATTCTTTTTTAAAAATTGAAATTATTTCTTGAAATGCAGTGTATCGCATGTTCTCAACAGTGAGATGCAAAGCATCTTCAACAGTCAGATCTCTCGACCTAAAGATTCTGGTTTCTCTTTACGCTAAAAGCCCAAACAGGCTGCGGGGTACTCGTGGAGGGATCAGGCTGGTACGTACAAAATGGATCGGATACCACCAGTTTGTTTCCGATTAATTTTCATGTCACCTAAGGAACGTGTGGTGCCTCTTTGTATAGAATGTCAACCAAGTGGAAGTGTTTCCTTATAGCTCCACAAGACCCTATATTCCTATCCAAGATATGTTTAATTTGTTAGTATACCTTGCTTTTCTTTATGCAGGTCACTATAGATTTTGATCCGCTGTATAAAATTGTCTGTAAATAAAGGGCAGAATTGATTAATCTCTGGCTAGTCGTTTTTAACTATCAGCTCAACATTATATTATCTGTGGAGTATGAACTAACGATGTTAAGGCCAAAATTTATGCAAACTCTCTTTTATTACTTGTTTATTGCTTGTTTATCGGGGTTTAAATGGAAAGTTACACATAAAATAATTTTAAGAGGAATCAGAGCAACAAAACATTCCAGCTGTACTAAAGTCTTATTTGTAGAACAGATGGCCAAGATTTTTAGCAGGTGCTTTTCTACACTTTTTTTATTAAGAGAAATAAAGGCAAATCCATTATCCCTTTTCTTATGTAACTTTTTTTTACGTTGAAACTCTTTTGTATCCTAGTCCTACATCATGGTCGTCTGGATAATTTCTGTAATAGCTTGCCAGAAGTCTTGTAACCAGTTTCCATCATCGTTTTTCTAAGGTCTTTTGCATCTTACTTTTCTTACAATGAAATAATGTTGTATGCACACATTTATGCAAAAAGAGACATCACAATATTTGTTGTATTCCCTCCTTTCTTCACCAATCTTGTTTTGTCCTAAGTCAAATATTTATATCTTTGAACATCAATTCTAGAAATTTGAGTAACATAAACTACTCCCTCCGTCTACTTTTCTCTCGGGTGTATTTGCCATGGGCACAAAGATCATGTATTAATAATTGTCCTCCATTTAATTAGCATTGTGACACTTTGTTTCACAAGAAAGATAACACTATGTAGCTAACGTAATTCACATTTAGGCCAACAACTACGCGCAATTCGCGAGATGAACAATGAAAATACATCCATAAATTGTAAAAAAAAATTCTTTTGGTAAATACGTCCAAGAAAAATAGACAGGGGTATAAGATTCATGTTTTAGTCTCACCCATGAAATATACTTTCATCATACATAATTCACATGTAACTACTATATAATCTACTTCTTTTTATCTACAGTAGCCATGCAAGTTATGTCTACCAAAGCCGACGGAAGTTAGCTTTTGGACGAAAGTTAGCTAACTTCCGTCAGCTTCTCCTAGCCGACGAAAATTCCCTCGGAGTCCTTAACTTCTGCCAGTCAGAGGCTGATGGAAGTTAGCACCATAACTTTTGTCGGCCCACCTCCTGACCGGCGGAAGTTATCACCATAACTTTCGTCGGCCCACTCCTGGCCAACAGAAGTTATAACCTTAACTTCTGTCGGCTATGGTTGATTGACAAAATTTACTGCCAAACTTCCATCGACTATGGTCGATCGACGGAAGTTAAGCATTTTTGTTTTTTAATAATACAAAATGACACCGTCTTAGGCGCAAACTCAGTAACAGACAACAATTATAACACAATAAGTGTCACAAAGTTATAACGGCGCATCACAAAGTTCGATGGGACCATGCATTACAAAGTACAACACACAATCATCACAAAGTTTACAACACACAAGAAGCAATCAAGCATTGTCGCCGTCGCCGTTTGGGTGGTTGGAGTGGGCACTACTACCTCTGGGTATGCCGTCGAGCTCGTTCCGCTGTGAGTGACCAGAGTTGAGTGTATGAAAAACCTCCATCGATTAAAGAACATCAAACTAAATGAAAATAAAGGAACCGAAATACTCTAAAAATAGGAAACATATCAGAGCTCCAAGAGGCGACCCAAAGTGAGGTAGTGGTGGGGGAGGTTGGAACTATGGCACATGAATTCCTTGCTATTGTGCCATTTGCTATACATGTTGCAATGCAATGAATTAGTTTTGAAAGTATTGCTAAGTGCTCGATAGAGAATGAAATAGTTAAGTCAACTAACCTAAAGGACAATTTGCTGCTAAGCGAAGGCCTGAGCGTAGAAGTCGTCCGGCTGCCGCATTGCTTCGTCCCGCTGCCTCTGGACTTCATCCCGCCGCTGCATTTCTTCATCCCGCTGCCGCAGACTCTCCTTATGCATTTCGATCTCAAGCCGGTCTTCCGAGCGGCGAGGGATGAAGCTACCCCCCCTGAGCTCTGTGATGACATCGCAACCTTCTGAGCTCTCACCTTCCAGGAGTCGATTATGCCATTTAGCATGGAATACCTGCAATATGTATTACATAATAATATATCACGACATTGTAAAGACAAAGGATTAGAATGTAATTGTGACATCCTACCCCTAAGCAGGGATGGTCAGTCCTAACCAGGATCCATACGAGGTGCCAACACCGAAGCATTGACGCATAATACAC
>VSTD030002603.1:0-11655 GCA_008808055.3 Sporobolus alterniflorus
ATGTTGGCTTTAATTAGCAAAGATGTTTTTCTGTCGAACAATCTTGAAAGAATACACCTATATGAGTTTGACTGTTGGATGGTCGCGGTCTGTGAGAACCGGGTGATCTCTATTAAGCTCATGAAGAGATCAGGGAGTACGACCTATATGGTCCACCCGCGATGTAGTCTACTGGAGGTCTCGTATCAGTAGGACCTTTGAGTGAAACTCGTTTGCACCAAACTTGCAATTCAATGCATAGTCCATTGTCCAAGTTGTGAATGAGTGTATCTAATTGCTCTATATAGAAGTTCAACTTAACAGTCTCCATTGAAATATTGGTCTATAAAACAGCAGTGAGTGCGGTAAAGTCCTATATGAGACTTTGAGATCTGGTGGGGCATTGTTAGAATTATTGAGCCTAGCCCATAGAAAATTTCCAATAATTTCTAATAAATCTCAAAGACTCATTCATGCATGGTGGGTGGCAACTCTTTAGTCTCACCTTACTAGTGGAGGTAGAGGAAAGCCTACTTATAAGGTGAGTTGCTCTCTATACACTTACAAGTGTGTGGAGGAGAGAAGAAAGGGGAAAACACACACACACGCTCGCCTCGCCTCATCGGACTGGGCGTGGTGATGGGCGCGGGCGCACGACATGCGCGTGAATAGTCCATCGAAATCTGGTCCAAATCCTCGCAGGCCCACAATCTCCTTTTGCCATTTAGTTTTGCTACAAGTCCATGTCTAATAACGTTTTGATAGAGATATACCTAGTCGGTTACGGGACGTTATAACCTAGACGGGTCTTCCATATAAATACGTGTGGCCGCCGCCGTAGTACCAACACGAACAGCCACAAAAAACACCAACACATTTAGGTTTCATCGCTTCTGCTGCTGCACCACCGAGGCTACTTCATCCCGTTCATCGATGTGCATCTGCGATCGGGAGAGCAGGTCTCCAGAACCATCGTCCTCAGCGATCCTGCACCGGAAGAGAGCGAATAAGGTTTTTGGGAAGCAATCTTCACAACTGCTCGCTTGCTTCATCAAATTCTTCCCCACGGCTCGTCTACCTCTTTGTCGGTAGCGCACCGAGGGTCATCACATTGAACACGAACTTCGTCAGGTCGATCGCCGTCTTCATTCAGTCATCATCATCAAGGAACCACAAGTCACGTATGGTTCATGCTCTCAAATCATGTTTTACATATTTAATATGTTGATCTGTGTAGACATGATTTTACTAGATAATATATTGTAATGTTTATGGTTCATTGCTATGATAGATCTATTTAGAACTTGTGATACTGCTGCTAGTTTAATCTACTATGCATTAGTCATGTTCATGATTTATCTTTGAATTAAAATAAAACTAAAAGTACTATTTTTTTAACATAAATAACCCAAATAACAGCAGCAAGACCAACCACAAAGAAAGGTTGGCCATTTGGCAAAAAAAAACATCCGAACATACTATTGATCCACTGAATGGAGTCTGCAATCTGCACCTTACATGTGCCCACATATCCACAAACAGCATTGGCAAGTGTACACAACAGCAGCAGATGGTTAACGGATTCTTATTGGCAGCAAAAATAACAAATAATATTACCTTTCAAGTTTCCTTTTTCATGTCTCTTGTCAAAACTACACTCTATTCCAGCCAATCAAATGATTTTTTTTAATTTGAAGAGGTATTTTGGCTCTCCAAATATGCTTATTCTGTTTGGTTGGTATATCAATGTTTAGCCGATTATGCAAGGATTTGACCAAAAATCTCCCATTACTCTGCAGCGACCATTTATTTCAGTCATTAGTGGAAACATTAAAATAATGGACACTCACCATAATTGATTCCTGCAGTTGCAATTGCTTGGGTGCAGACAGATCCAATTGTTTACAAGAATATTGTGATCATTACAAATGTTGTACAGTTCTGGAAAGGTTTCTGATAGAGGCCTCTCATAAAAGTCAAGTGTCCTTCCAAAACCTAGCTAGTCCACCAGTACCAATCATAATCTTTCGACTAGCTAAATATAAATCCTTGATTTTCAGTAAGTCACGCCAACATGGTGAATGATCTATTCTGTGTTTGACCTCAGACACAGAAGTATTGGCTTAATATTTACCTTTTACTATATCCTTCCAACTTCCCTCATCGTTGTCTAATTTCCACCACCATTTACTAAGCAAACAACAATTCATTTTTTGTATGTTTTTGATCCCCAAGCCTCCTTTGTTCTTAGGGCGGCATATTTTGCTCCATTTGACAAGATAGCATTTTCTTTTGGTTTCACCTCCTTGCTAAAAGAAAGTTCTCCTAAACAGCTGGGGCAGTAAACCCTCCGAATCTTTGTAACCCGAGTTCAAGTATTTAATGAAAGTTGTTTTGGGTCGCAAAAAAGAAAGTTCTCCTAGCTTTATCTATGTTCCCAGTCACTGTTTTAGGTAATAAAACAGACATATGATATGTTGGCACATTTTATAAGATAGAAATCGTGTCAGTGATGATCAGAAAGCGTTTTTTTTCTCACGGCGAGCTTTGTTTCAGCCACTAGCTAGCCTTTTGACAACTTCACCAGCAGGAATGATCTCCGTGATTAGCCCAACACCCTGGCCAGCACACAGGATCATCTAGCGATATCAGCTGTTGCGGTGACATTTGGAGCACTAGTGGAACACCAATGTATATCCTTCTGCTGGAAAGTAAGTTCTACAGTACTTTAGTTATCCAATATCCCCGTAAGCAAAACTGAGCCTTGTATATATATCATATTTACTACAATACGCAGATAAACATGAATATACTGCTCTGCATTTCCGAGGAAATAAATTCATAGCATGGTGGACATTCCAAATGCTGCTCCTCAATATATTTCATCAAACATGAAAACAGGAATCAGTTGGGAATACTACCCACCGAGCAATTACAAGCCCCCCTGATTCACGGCCTTGAACAATGATTCCACCGGCACCAGCTCTCCTTAGCTTTTGCTGCTTCCTCTAGGCTGCCCATCTGTTCAGATATCAACACAATGATTAAGAATGCGCAGAATCAGTAAATAATGATGAACTGGAGTTCCCATATCATCATCCTCGAGCAGAATTCTCTCTGAGTTCTAAAGAAGCATGGCAAGAACAGAAAAGTATTTACCAGAGAGAGAAGAAATGTTCTCTCGGATTTATGCGGTTGTATGGTTAATCAAAAGAATTTTTCACTGAAGTTGGCTTTCAAGTTCATTACTTCATAGTTGCAGCAGAAATGTTCTCTCGGATTTATGCGGTTATATGGTTAATCAAAAACATTTTTCACTGAAGTTGGCTTTCAAGTTCATTACTTCATAGTTTTCACTGATAACCAGAATTTATTTTTTAGAAAAAGGTTGTCACATTATCGAGGATTAGTAGCATCTAAATACCTATAAATTCATTTAATCGTAAGCTAACCGTTGCTCAATTCATCACTTCATAGTTGTAGTATTTATGATTCACCTACGTGTATTTTGAACATTGTTATTGGACAATTCAATGTGAACCAACATGAGAGCTTCATACTACATTCAACTAATCACGATTACTCATATGTACAACCACAGAGAGGCACAACACAATGCCTATGTATCTAACACTCCAGCCATATTCTCGATCCAACATGGGGTCGCAAGGTGGGGAATTCTGGGGCAGTCCGCCATATCAGTGCTTCGAAAATGGCACCTGTCCGCAGCCTCTCGGCCCAACCGCTGCTTCCGGCCTAACTCCCCCAGCGAGCCCAATTCTCGTCCCCTCGCCGGCGGTTTGCACATTACAACGCCGGCGGCCACGCCTTTCCTTGTCGTTCTGCCTTTCGCGAACAGCTGCCACAATGGATTCTCATAGTCGCCAGGATGGCCAGAACCACGAGGATCCCTCTTTGACCGATTGATTATGCTGGGTGACCATTGCGAACGCGACACGTCGCTTCGCAAAGGAACATTTCTGCAGGCACGCACGAGAGCACCGCCCGCCGCGCGAGTTAGATTTCTCATGGAGAGGTTAGGGGTGTTTGTTTTAGCTTTTTGTTATTATTTGGATTAGTTTTTGAGATATTTAAAAACTGGATGGTTTTAAATACGAGAAATAGTTAACATATTATTTTGTTTGAACTTAATAAACAATTACCTAGTTAATGGAATGAGGTCCATCGACCGGGTGGGCCGCCGTCGCCGCCACATTCACTCCACGCTGTTCTTCCCCAACTCATCGGCTCCACCACTTTCCTAGCCTCCAACACGCATCGCTGCAGCTGGCCACGCATGTCGCACTTTCTCAGCGGCAAGCAATCCAGGAAGGAATCGAGGAGGGGGTGGTGTCACGGTGTGCGCGCTGGGTGGGCGGATGGCATGAGGTGTTGGCGGTCCAGCTGGTCCCGGCTCGGAGCCGTCGTCGACACACATGGAAGCAGGGCCTTCTTCGTGACCACAGCACCGCCGCCAATCGAAATGGTCCTGAATCCAGTGTAGCAGCACAACCAAGAGGCGCGGAAGCTGCCACCGCCGCCGGCCTGAACAACCCCGTCGGCGCCGATTAGGGTTCTTCGAGCAGCTTTTCTTCACTCCGATTAGGGCTCTTCGAGCAGCTTTTCTTACACTCGGGGAGAGTATGATGAGAATGATTTGTTTGGTTGCTAAGTCATTCGATTAGAGCTGAGATAAGATTTAAAAAAAGATTTTTATTTTTAAATTCTAATACACTAAATTAGTTAATGTCCTCACTACCCTTTGATGGTATAATTTGTAAATAATTGAACAATATATAAAATTACCTAATTGCCCAAAAAATTTAACGGTCATATTAGAAAATGATACATGAGTACATTACGTATCATGAAACCATCATTTTTTAGTCACCCAGTTTTTATATCTCTAAAAAGAAAATAAAAAATGATGAAAAACTAAAAACAAACACCGTCAGTCAACTTTGCCAAAGTATGTGCTCTAGTCTCTAACACACTGACTAGTTTATGCATTACTAGTTTTTCGATGTCGGCAAATCTACTGCTGGTTTTAGGTCTTCATTTCTGGCAAATTCCCGGCTGGTTTTTTTGACTTTTATATGTATGCCACCAGAACGTATAATGTTTCATCTAAAGTTTAGATGTTTCAAATTGGCTGCAAACTTTACGCGCGGATCCAGAACGACTCCGTACATGTATGAAATTTCAGCAATAAATGTTAATTTGCAGGACAATGTCATGTCTTGCTTTTCATTCGCAGGGAGACAGGGCCACCTGTAAAACCATTAGCACACACCTCACTTTAACAAAGGGGTTAACACAGGCATGATGCTATCACTGCTTTGAGCATCTAGCGGTACAGAAGAACCTGTGCAATGATTGATGCGTCGTCATATCACCATTTCGAAGCGGGGCAAAAAAAAAGCAAATGTCATCATCTCCAAAGTCCAGGCTATGGCCATCGACAGTTGTGACGCCGGTCATAAATCATGGTGATGTCCATCGTTCGCAACACAAGCGCATGTGCCGACATTGATACGCATATGTTGCGGAAGGACGGTTCGTCTGTTGAGGTCATTTCTCGAGCAGTCACCATTCACTAAAGCATGTTTTTTGTAACAGCAAAGCATGTCAGATTCAGCATATTTCTATTGCACTACTGGTACTAATCGTGACCTTTAGTTGAAACAACACAAATCCTGATTTGCTTGGCTGGCGGAACAGGGCCATTTGATGCTCGAATCCGCCGGATAGCCGGTTAACAGAGGAGGAAAAAAAAAGAACCACTATACTCAGTTTTCCCATTTAACCACGGACCGTTTACAAACTCTGATCAAGGAATACAAAAAATGCTTGTACAACGCTTAATTAAACTCGAACGAGTACACTCTGTCCTACGAGGCTACAATGACCGATAGTACGCGGTAAACTTGCTGAATGAAGGATAGTAGCTGCCTTGCCAGCGAAGCCCAGCATAGCCAAGAAGAAAAATTGTGGAGCCAGCACCAAGTGCGCCAAAGAAATTATGGCTTCTTAATGTTAGCTAAGTAGCAAACAGACACCTCAGACGATGTGGCATGTCTAACCTTAGACTGTTACGTCCTAGACGTCAAACTAAACAGGCCCAACATCTTCTCACACAAGAAACCATCCACGCCCTTTCGCAGGACAAATTTTGCCGTCTCTCCCCCGAAATGCTCCTCAAAAGTGGCGCCGACCCAGTGGACGACCACAGGCAAAACCCCTATATAAGCCCTCCACACTCCCTTGGTGCCACCCAGCTCACAGCTCAGCCCCTAGCAAGAAACATTAGACCCTGCTCTCATTGATAACTATGGCCCACAATTTCGTCCTCTCCTTTGTCCTACTCGCCGTGGCCATCGCCGGCACCGGCGCCGTCACGCCGCGGCAGCTGTTCCTGGTGAGCCCGGCGCCCGTGACGCTGACCAACCACCACGGCCAGCTCCTCACCGGCAACCACTCCGTGAACCTGCTCTGGTACGGCCGGTTCACCCCGGCGCAGCGCGCCGTCGTGGCCGACTTCCTGATGTCCCTCTCGCCCCCCGCAGCCGCCTCGAGCCCCGCGGCGCCGTCGGTGGCGCAGTGGTGGGCCACCACCGCGCGGTACGACCCGGGCGCGGCGCGGCTCGCGTTCGGCCGCCAGGTGCTCGACCCGTCGCTGTCCCTGGGCCGCCGCCTGACGGAGGCGTCGCTGGCCGCGCTCGCCGCCCGGCTCTCCCCGCACCGCGGCTCCGTCGCGGTGGTGATCACGGCGCCCGACGTCCTCGTCGACGGTTTCTGCCTCTCCCGCTGCGGCCTCCACGCGTCGGCGCCCGCTCCGGCCGCGCGCGGCGGCCGCGGCCGGTTCGTGTACGCGTGGGTCGGGAACGCGGCGGAGCAGTGCCCGGGGGAGTTCCACCAGCCGGAGCACGGCCCGCAGGCGCCGCCGCTGGTGGCCCCGAACGCCGACGCGGGCATGGACGGCGTGGTGGTCAACCTAGCCACGCTGCTCGCGGGCGCCGTGACCAACCCGTACGGCGGCGGGTTCTTGCAGGGCCCCACCGAGGCGCCGCTGGAGGCTGTGACGGCGTGCACCGGGGAGTTCGGTGCCGGCGCGTACCCGGGGTACCCCGGCCAGATTCCGGTGGACGCCGCCACGGGCGCCAGCTACAACGCCGTCGGGGCCGCCGGCCGCCGGTTCCTTCTCCCGGCCATGTGGGACCCCAAGACCTCGCAATGCTCCACACTCGCGTAGCAGCGTTTCATTGATATTTGATTGGAGGATGTGTTCGGAACGGTTGCTTAATTAGTGTAAGGATCGAAGGTTGGGAGCTGATCGGAGACATGGGGCTCGTGTGATCTTGTGCTTTGTTCTAGTCCTGTGGATATTCGTGATGTTAAACCCCAAAAAAGTGTTGAAAAACATGCAGTAGCAGAATGTAGTGGTGGTCCATCTGTAATAAAATATTGGTAGGCTCTAATCCCCTGCCGTGTACATAGGCATTGCCCAACCAACAGTAATTAGCGGTTCGTGATGGGATAAACGAAGCCATAATGCCGCCGGACTCTACCCACACGGTACGGACTAAGTTTCTCCATTTGGCGTCTGTAAAGGGACAGGAGTGTTCCCGAACGGCTCATATCATCATTTGAAAGAAAAAATCCCATGAAAGAAACCCACCAGTGATGGTTATCAACTTGATCACCGATTTTATCATTAACAGCAGAACGGGCAGAGACGCGAACTGTTGGGTTCAGTAGCCCGAATTGTTTGGGTTGCTCGGCGTGCGGAGCACGAGAAAGAGAGCGGTGGGGAGGGAAGAAAAAGGGCTAGGTGAAGGACAGGATATGGCTTCGCGTTTGCCGCAGCGCTCTGCGGAATGGCAGTGTGCTGCTGACCCCGGTAAACTCGGGACGTACGGATGCGTCCCGTCGTACGCAGGGCGAGCTGGGGGGCCTTCATCTCGTGCACACACGCACCGTCTCGTCGCCGGAGCGAAAGAGTGGCAGGCTGGTTGGCTGCCGGCTGCTGTGTGGGCCGCCGTGCAGCGCAAGCTGGCAGTGCTGCTGCACTGCATTGCCTCGTTGCGGCCCGAGAATCGTCTGCGTAAAACAAGAGGAAAAAGGTGACGCGAGCGGGGACGGGGAGCCGGGGACTAGTAATCCAACCACGCTTTTGTAAATCGAGGGGTACAGTTCGACGCGATACTTTTCTGCCCTTCACGCGCTCTCGCGTACCCTGACGCGGCCATCAACGAGTTGCCACTTTGTCAGCGTCCACAGTGCCCAGCCCCCAACCATTCAGTGTGGGGGCGTGGTAAGCCGTACTGTTCTACGGAACACGGGAAATGATAATTCGTCCAGGCAGACAGACGCGGCTCGGACGCCAGCGACCAATCGAGTACAGCCGTAGTACCCGCCGCGCACGGCGAGCCACCACACAGGAAAACTGCCGTCATCGTCGCGGCGCTCATCGGAGGACGCCCGGGCAGATGCTTCGGCGCATGTGAACCACGGCTCGGGCAACCGAGCGAGCGGAGCGGGCTACCGAGGGCATCTGACCATCGAGGGCGCGGATGGATGAGGGGATAGACTATGCAGACGAGTGTGGTGGGAATTTTGTTTGTATTTTGTTTTTTTTAAATCAAGAAATAAACTGATAAAAACTTATTTTTAAGATGTGCCCTCTTGATGCGACTGAGTAATGAGTCACATCAGTATATATGATGTGATTGGAACTTCATGATGTCAAACAGATAGAGTATTGATGTGACTCAGTGATCCGCCTGAGTCGACTGCGACTCAGTGATCACGCAGTGCACATAACGTGACTGCTACATAATTCGTAACGAACTGACGCGACTGAAAAGTGACAGATCTTGAAAATAAGTTTTAACCAAATTTATTTCTCGATTTTTTTAAAAAAGATCAAAGTAGGAAAAAAATTGTGTGGTGCTGTTCTTGATGAGCGCCACGTCTGTCCCTCATCTTTTTCCTTGCTTTGGCCTAATTCAGTACAGTACTATATATATTAATCCGCCTCATTTCCAGTTGTTGATCAATGTTTATTTGTGGATGAATGTGTAGCGCATGGGCCACAGGATTAACCATGACTGCGCATCCCTGCCACTAGTCTTATCCTGGAAATGACTGATGGACCAGTGTCATCTTTGAACCTACTCTTGTGTTCCAACTTTGTCATCCTATACTACAATAGTAAGTTGTTTTTACAGTTCATGCATTTACAATGATAAACATAAACTCACGTTGCAACTATGGGGCTGTTTGGATACCAGCCACAGCTTGCCACACCAAGAGTTTGGCGCCGCCACAACCTGTGGCGTGAAAAATCTGTGCCACAGTGTAGCGAGTCCGCGGCGAAAAAATGAACTGGAGAAACACTATTCTGTGTGGCGTGGCTAACCTTATAACTCAGCCAAACAATGTCCAAGCTTTTTATGGCGTGGCCAAAACTTAGTTGTGGCAAGCAGTGAAGTGGAACCAAACGTCCCCTATATCCATCACGCTATCGGATCAGAGACAAATACTCCATGAGGCAAAGGTATGGTATTGGATTCTTTGGCATCATTGGCATTTGGCAATGCAAGGATGTGTACAGTAGTACATCTTGACATCAATCATGACGGAGCACGTATACACGCAGACAGATCTCAGGTACTAGTATGTGTTAAAAAGGACAATTACGCCGTATGACCTGTTTTGAAAACCAATGTTTAGATATCTTTTTTTAACTTTGCAAGATTGGACATGTTTTTTTCAAAATGAAGCCAGCTTTAGCCCTTGTTTTCTCTCCCGTCAGTTATGAAGCATTTTTAGAATGAAAAAAGAGAAAGAAAAATAAAAAGACGATATTGCCCCTGCATCTAATATTCCAACCCGACTAGGCTTCATTCTTTCCCCCCACCCCGACATAGCCATGAAAGAGAGAAAACATGAACCCTAACCCTAGGCCCTGGACGAGCAAGGCGGCCAGGACTATCGGGAGCGAGCAGCTGGAGGCTCGCCAAGGCGAGCATCAGGCGCGCGCTGTGAGCTCGGGCGAGCAGCTGGAGGCGCGGGGCTAGTGGCGGGCATGCGCGCATGCGGGCAAGCGAGCGGCGCGTGCGCGTTGGGGGCAAGCACACGCTTGCGGGCAATCGAGCGTAGGTGAGTGCAGCGTGTTTTGTTTTGTGCTTCTTCAGTTTCTATTCATTTTACTCTTGTTTTTTATTGACCAGAGAGGAGAAGGAGAACAAAATGGAGTCGATCTCTACAAATCCTAGGTAAATTTCATTACTCTTGTTGAATTGGACATGATTGCAGATTAGTGAGAGTCTTGTTAAATATGGTTAAGTGTTAAAACTAGGTATAATTACTTATGACGTGTTGTTTACTTGAGTTTGGTTGTAGAGAATTGAGTGTTGTTGTTACAATGAGTTCTTATTTTAGCCTTTCGGATGGGGGGCCTAAGGCATATTCAAGAAGGAAAACACTCTCACATATTGTTGTTGATTAATCTAGTTATGTGTTGCTGCAATTAATCAACCATATAGCTGAGCATTTTGTTTGGGGTTCAAAGTAATATATCTCTCTATTTCGTGCAACTGATGTTTGTAATGAAGTGTGTGCTCCAATTAAAAGTGATGAGCATATTGATGCTCAAATCAATGACTTTGATGGTCCAATTCAATTTTCACCAACTAAATATAGATTGCACCCTACAGTGAGAGAGAGGGTGCAAGAGAAAGTATTAGAAACAGCAAGTACTCCATCCCTTGATTTAGTTTCTTTTGTTAATCCAACTCAAGTAACACAAGAGACATCCCATAAAGAGAGTGATACACACACAAAAGAGGGAGCTACAAACACAAAAGAAGGAGCTACAACCACAAAAAAAGGCAAGAAACCTAAACGAAAACCATATGATGAGGAGGCGATCGGGGTTGAATAGGAGGGCATCTACTCTGCCACTGATTCTCTTGTTGCATTGAGTGATAGCAACTATGATACTGACTTGGCAGCTTCATCTGACTCTGACCCTGAATATGATCCCGAGGATGAAATATTAGATGATGATGGTGATGATATCACTCCATTCTCATATGATGTTGATGATTCATGCATTGATGTTGGTAGAGTGTTTACAGATGTAAAACACTATAAGGAAGTAGTCATACAACATGCTATACTCAAGAATTATGCTATTAGATCCATAAAAACTGATAAAGACAAATTTAGAGCGGTGTGTTTGAGGGCAAATAAGGGATGCAAGTGGTAGTTTTTTGCTTCTACTAGCAAGAGAAATTATTTTGGGTGCAAGGTAAAATATACATATTGTATTTGTAATGTGTTATTGAGATGTCTTGTTATGTACTAACAAATGACTATGTCCATTCTATTGCATGTGAAGATGAATGGGCCAAAACACTCTTGTGGTTCAGCCAACAAGTGTGGTGACACCATGGCCTCATAAGTGTATGGGTTGCTGCCAGGGCTGTGGATTTTCTAAAGGAAAAATCTTATATGGGTACAAAAGAATTACAACAACATCTGTAAAAAAATTACCACTTTGAGGTGCAATATGGTCAGGTTTTTAGAGGCAAAGAAAAGGCTCTTGACATCATCTGTGGGAAGTGGGATGATAGTTATAAAATTGTGCCAACATATCAAGCTGAGCTT
>VSTD030002604.1:0-11654 GCA_008808055.3 Sporobolus alterniflorus
CACAACAACTACAACACAACACAACATCAATTACCATGAGCAATACAAGAACACGGGATGTAGGGCTATTATCCTCCGGGAAGCCTAAACCTATCTAAAAATCCTTGTGTCTCCTGTCTTACCATTGATCTCTCGATCTCACGACCACCCCTACTCTAAATCATTATTACAAACCATGACAGAGTTGCCAGCAAAAATCGGGTGAATCCCTCTGAGATTACATCTGACGCTTCTCCCAAAACTACCATGAGCTCCCCCGAGGGTGGTGGAGGCTGACATCATCTCAACATTCTAGTCCGACACAACTTGCTAAACCTCGGTGCATGAACTCGGCCGGGATCCGGTGAGCACCACCAAGGAGCTGCTTGATATCACCACATGACATGCCTCTGGCGAGGAGGCGAGGAGGGCTATCTTTGTTCCAGGCAATGGAAAACTGGCCCTCGGTGGCAGCCGGGCAGCACCGTCCAAAGCCATACACAAAGGCACTAAGGGTGGTATGAACGGGCAAAAGAGATGCCCCTGATGGGTCGCTATCGCGACTAGCGGCAACAATGATGACAAGGAACCGGACGGCTCCGATGAGGAGTATGCCACAGCCGTCGAGGTGATTTCAAGCATCATGCATGGCAGCCGAACGACCATTTTGAGAAACTTCTTGAAGCGGCCTATCTGAACCATGCGTACCCCATCAAACACAAGCTGAAAGACTACACCATGATGAAAAACTTCATGACCTTGGGGGCTCTCTCGAAGGGCAAGAAGCCTGATGGGGACCTGGGCGGGACGGATGCAGCATCATTTCCCGGGGAGGCAACGGTCATGACAATCTACGACTAACCCCACCCCAGCCCTAGGGGCGCTGCATGACTACCTAGGTGAAGACGCATCAAGCAGAGTGGGACCCGCACCCGACACGAATCCTTTGCACTGCTAAGGATTGTGACTATGGACTCAATAACGTGGAGACATAGAAAGCACTGAGTTTCTAGATATTTACATACAAAAGCAACAAACAAGAAAATGGGATGGCCAGAGTGTGTGGCGGTAGGAGAGCAAATCAGACCTAGTCCCAGGGACCGTGCCAGGAGGCATGGGCCTCCCGCAGGTGTTCCAAGTTGATGTCCACTACCTCCAAGACGTCGACAGCCATGTCTGGATCCTGAGGGATACCCAGGATGGGAGGCATACTAAGGTCCACCAAGACCTTAGAGATGTACCCCACTAGGACCGTTAGCCACCCAACATCGGCGATGTGCTCCACCTCAGTCTCCTCGAGGTGCTCCATAGCTCGACAAGCTCCATCAACTCTTTATGGTTGTCCTGGGGGTTGAGGCCCCGAGACTGCACCTACGTCAGTGCCGCCTCTCACAAAGCAAGGTCCTGCTCCTTCCCGTCGAGCAGGACCTTCTTCTCCCCCAGCATCTTGTCGAGGGCAAGCATGTGCTTGGCGCAGGCAGTCTATTTGCGCATCTTGTTGAGGTACTCCTAATGAGCAGCCTCAGTTTTCACCCATTCGGTGCCAAGGTCGGCACTGACCTTGACCAGGGCCATCTCGAAGATCCTAGCCTTCTCTTCCCACACAGCTAGGGCCTCCTTCCACCGGGTCAGCTCCTCCTCCCATGCAAGGAGGTGCTCTTGCAGCTCCTTCGCCACCACCAATGCTGCCACGACAGAAGGAGGAGGGGAAGACATACATACACTAGGCAGTGATGATGAACATCACATCAAGAAGCAAGTCTAACTATCACCGGAGACAACCGGGAACATACCTATTCATCACACACACCTAGTGAGAGCCCATCGTCGTCATCATCTGATGAGGCAGAGGTGACCAACTACCACGGCTTGAGGCCTCGCTATGAGGATGCTTGTCGCAGTCATCAGCATGGGCCATCTCAAGCAAGGAGGCTAGGCTGGCTTTATGAGCAAAGGCAAGGAAGGGTGCCGCCACTACAACTTGCTGAAAACTGTGGAATGGTAGAGTAAGAGGTTCGGCGACCGATACCCTACTACTTATACTGTTGAGGGAACTAAAGGGCGTGGGGTGATGCCCGTTCTTAAACCACTCTCGGAATCATGTGCGGCATGCCAAGCATCGTGGGTTGTTCCCCACCCTGGTTACATGTCATCACCCTCGCTGCCAGTGGGGAACAGGCCAACCAGTCAGCCGTGCAGGTCCATCCGGCGTGGTTACGCACCCGGAAAGGCAGACAAGTGGGCCTAGAACCCCACGATGTGGGCACCAGAGGAAGTGCACGACCCTCGATCTCCCTCAGGCCATTTTCTCCCATAAATGAATGGTGTGATCTTCCCTAACACAAGGAACGCAAAGCAGCTAAGGAAATCTTATCCATAGTTTTCTCACTTCCATGCACCTTTTTCCGTCTTTCTAAAAATTTCTCATAGGTCATGTGCCATGACACGACCAAGCAGACCCGGCCATGTCCTGACACTCGAGGGCTACTAGGATTACGGTTTCTCAGCCAAAACATACCTCACGCAGCCAAAAATCATGTTTGCTTTTGTCTTCAAAAAAGTTTAGAAGTCTGCAGCATTTGCACGCCAAGAGCCGCCAAAGCTCTCAAGGCAGTAGACGCTCAGTGGGACCAACAAGCACGAAGAAGAAAGCGGATCAAAGATGATCATGTCTGGACTTTACAAAATGCTCATTCATCTAAGTTCTGTTGCTACATGAGAATGATAGAAAACCAAAGATGGCTAAACTACCACTACTACTACTCCTCCCTGTATCATCAGGAGAGTTGTGAGCAACCGACAGAGGAATGCTTGACGCCAGCGATTCTGAGGTCTAGCGCGTCTTGGTCCAGAGGGCATCCAGCTGACCTTCTGTCAGGTCTATGTTACGCCCAGACCCAAGTAGCTCTAGCTCAGTCTCCAACTCAGGGAAGTGCGACAAGGCGGTGGTTAGCGCCGATCGGGCCACCCAGCGGACCCCGGTGGCAATTGCCAGGGGGACATCCTTGGCAGATCCTCTTGGCACCAGGTCCCAGACCCGAGCTGCAAAGCTCCAATGGCCTCCAATTCAGTGTCTGCTTCCCAATGCTCCACTTGCACCACCCAAAGCCACCTGACAGCCTCCTCCAGGCGGTCAGCTAGCTGGACCCGGTCATCAGGCGGCCTATGGATTAGGTCGTAGATTCTCGTACCAAAGTTCTCAAGGTGAAGCGCTGCTCCACTTGCTCCTAGAACTCAGCAAGCATCTTCTCCACAACATCCGCATGGAAGGCCTCTGTGGGCAAGCGCCCAAGCATGGACCGAGCAGTGCAATACACCGCCACACGGAGGGTGGCAAACTGCCTAGACATCTTGTTATGATGGGCGGTAGCAACCCACATCCCCTCAGACAGGGGGCCCTGCTTTGGGGGAGGAAACTCTGTCCAGGCACAACTCGGACTCCCTAATTTAAAGATGGGTAAGCTCCTAGACCAGGGCATCGCACGGGCTCTCGGCATCTTAACGCCATCGGTCGGTGTCGGCCGCCCTGACAAACAAATCCTGGAGTTTCGCCTCGGCTATGACTCAGGCCTGGCGCGCGTCCGTAAGCTCACCCTCAAGAAGGATGACCTTCCTAACTGCCTCGTCAGCCTCCTCGCAAGCAGAAGCCACAGAGGAGACACTCTCTCGAGCACCCCTCTCAGTTAGGGGGGCCTGGGCCTCTGTCTCATTGATGGAAGTTGCAGCTCTCTCCCGCGCCACAGTGGCCTCCTGGGTGGAGGCCGCCATAGCATGAACCACTGCAGCACAGGCAGCTTCCACAATAATGACCACCCCCGAGCCCGGGTCGCCTCCCCCAAAAG
The DNA here is from genome assembly GCA_008808055.3 of Sporobolus alterniflorus. Lineage (NCBI taxonomy): Eukaryota > Viridiplantae > Streptophyta > Magnoliopsida > Poales > Poaceae > Sporobolus > Sporobolus alterniflorus. The sequence goes on from VSTD030002604.1 coordinate 3,822, forward strand.
CCCGGCCATGATAGCTGCGTCTCAGGCCTAACATTGCACGAATGCAAAAGGAAGGGGGTGTTAGGGAACCCAGAAAGAACCAGAGAGACTTAGGTAAAATGTTTTTTCTCTAAAACTAACCTGGACTGGATGCAGGATGTTCCAGTCAACCATGATCATCGCCTTCCGTAGCAGCCTGTTTGTGGCTGCAACCTGTGAACACGCTTGCTCCATGATGCCTTCCACCTGCCCCTAGCTGGCAAGCGGGGATGGCGCACTAGGGTAGCCCGGCAATCCCAGTTTAGCGGCCCCCAGATCCATGGCACCCTAGGCCCCGGGGGCTGGTACTGCATCGCCTGAGGCTACGTCCCTGGGCAGGCTCGAACCAGGGCTATGCACCACCAAGTCTAGGCACGGGTTCCCTATGGGCCCGAGGGCTAAAGCATCGCCTCCGGTCGCATCACCTGACTGGGGCCCCACCTCCTCTGCATGAATGCCATCGGCGCCCGGTGACACATCAACAACAACCATCTCCACCTGAATGAGCAAGTTCTGAATAAGGATGAGGTGCCGCTCTCTTCCTGTGTTGGCAATTGCTGCGCCGGCCCCTACGTCGTCATCACCCGCGTCAGCACCTCCTGCGCGAGCCCCTTTGTCGGCATCACTTGTTCTATCTTCCCTTGCATGGACTCCATTGGAATCGGGAGTGGGGGAGATGTCGGGCGCATAGTCGCCCAACAGACGATCAGGGCAGTTGTGTGAGATACAGACGGCTCCACACACACACACATATCGGGAGGACACTGGTAGGCGGGCTCCAGAATGGGCTTTCTTGCCCCCCCCCTGAGACTTGAAGAGGACGCCCCTGCTGTCATGACCATGATGGCTTTGGCGGCCACCGAACATGGCGGGACTTGAGAAATCCCAAATAGGTGAGTTAGTTCTGTTATCGCGGGAGAAATGCTCATCCCCTTTGAGTTGGAAGCTACTACCACATGGTGGGACTACTGAGGCAAGTTGTTTGCTTTGATCGGTGCTCACTGACCATAATCCCCACCTGCCGCCTAGCAATATCACTGAACAGAGGAGGGGTTATGCGCAGTGGAGACAGGGGAGGTGGGGTTACTTCCCCCTCCTCTTCCTCATCATTTGAGGATTCAGATTCAGTGGGGGTATCCTCCCCTAGCTCTTTCACCACCCGGCGGGTGGCACTCCAGGCGGTGCGCCCCTGAGATAGATCCAAACAAACTAACCTTGGTGTTAGCAACCCCCTATCTCAAGGGGCCATGGTCAGCCCTGGGATTTGGATTGGCCCCATGATCCAAGACCTCATCGATTTGAGTGTTGATCCCCGCTGCGCTCAACTCCTTGGAGAAGGAGTGATCGAGACAACTTCACCCCAGATATAACCACATCTTGGTCACCCACTGATCAAGCAGCTGAATCCACCAACTGAAAATTGTCTGTAGGAGGTGCACGCCTGTTAGCCCCTCCTATCGCAACTGCTGGATGACCTTGCACAAGAGCTGCAGCTTGCCAAGGTCCTTCTTTGCCACCCTGTATCGCCAGGTAGGTAGGGGAACGGGGCGGTTACCGGTTAACGCTGTACACGAAAGAAATAGTTCCACAAGTCAAAATGGGGGTCAATCCCCATATAGGCCTCGAACAGAGTCACGAAGGCCGCGATGTGTAGGATCCCCGAGGGGGTCAGATTGTGCTGCTCCAGGCGATAGTGCTACAACAATGAGCGGAGGAATCGGTGTGATGGCACACCAAATCCCCACTCGTAAAATGCCACAAAGGACACCACATATCTCTCCGCTGACGCTGGGGACGCGGGGTCCTCGGGCACGTGGCAGGACGCGAGCTCTACCACCGTCATAAACCCTTGGTTCATGAGGCCTTGCAGATGGCCCTGTGTGACCTTGGAAAGGGTCCAGTATTATTCCACCATGTCTCAAGAGGGAAGGAGAAGCAATGCTCTCTAAGCCCCAAAAATCTCTATCTCTCTCTCTCTCTCTCTTCAGGCACATGGAAGGAGGTGAGGAGACAATGGCTGATTGTGTGAGAGGATGTAGGGGTGCGCAAGAGCAACCATTCACTTTTATAGTCCCTCAGTGTTACAATCGAGGAGGCAAGGCAACATGCCCTTAAAAGGTACAATAAACACATGTTTACATGCCTCCTCGACTCCTCGCACATCATGCTCGCTACAACATCACGGGATACGACAATCGTATCCAAAATGGGCCCCACGATTACCATGGATCTGCCAAAGCTCAGGGTTCTAAGGCAAAACCCACTAGCCGAGTCAGTGCTGCCCAGAGCAAATAGAGTGAGGGACAAAGCGACACAAAGGGTGGTCAGTAGCTGGCGCTACCTGAGACCTCATCAAAGGGACCCAACACCCTCAAGCTTTGTATCTGAGTCCCGGTCAGGAGGTTTCCATCATCCCCCCCTGAGTGGGGTGGCACCTACCCGCCTGGGTTCTCCTGATATGGACTACACAGGAACGATGTGTGAAACCACCAGGCCTAGATTTGTATCAAGGGGCATCTGCCCTGTCTGGTCCTATGGAGAGGTACATTTGCCCATGCTAGCTCTCACCTTCCTACGATGACCTAGGCTCCACTCAGATCTTGACTCAAAATAGTGGTGCCAAGTTTCAGACCGTTAGCCAGCTCGCGAACGTGGGAACCGCATCAACTAGGCAATTACCTGATCAGTTTAGCCCATCCGGGTTATTGAAACACCTGAGGATGGGGTCCATGCGCACATCATACACCTTCTGACAACCCAGACGGATATAGGGGCTCCGTGAGTCGTCCACTAAAACCAAAATCATACATATGAAACTTAGCCTCCGTCGAGCTTTTAGCTCAGCCGCAGCCTCGGGGGCTACATGGTGGGTACCACCACGGGATTCTGAGTCACGACCATGGAGACTCTAGCCACATGGCCTCACCACCGAATCTCGTGGTGGCACCATAGTGACATATGAGTACCTATTCTGCCTCCCGTCGAGTGAACGGTCCCGGCCACCCGCTTGATGGAAGGCTTAGAGGCTACTATTAGGATCTTGTACCCCAGGTATCACGGGTCGCTGGTTACGGCCCAAAAAATCTAGATATGAGCATGTTCCCTCTGGCGGTAAATGACCGGAGAACCAAGTACCCCGTACCAAATATGGTCCCACTGCTCCTAGCTAAATGGGAGGGACCACTAACATAAAAGAACTAAACCCAGACATGATTCGTACCAGCCTTTTAATCCCCCCTCAATGACCACGGGTGGGTAGGATTCTGCCACCTATCAGCCTGATCTAACTCCACCTTGTGCCCCAGCTCAGCACACGCCCAGGCCCCCGATAGCCACACCTCGGTTACCAGTATCAGGCAAGTGACCCAAGAGTCAGGATCTTCGGGTACTGAGGCCATTTAATGTCAGACAAGACAAGACATAACCATAGGCACCCACGCGTGCCAGGCAGCAGGCACTCGAGTGTTGGAATCTATCACATCGTCACCTGACATAGCAACTCCACCACAAGAACACGCATAATCACCATGATCACTTAGACATCAGATAAGCTTGCCCGATAAGGGCGGGTTTCTCTATAAAAGATCTGGTCCACTAGGGACCCGGATGGTCAATACTCGAATGGATCACCACTCCAGGGGCCTCACACCCCCCCGGAAAGGTGGTCTAAGGCCACACCGGCATACACAGATGACAGGACAGGATGACGCATGTTAGTAGGCTCTATACCCTCACCTGTTAGCTACAGTTCATAGGCCGGTGCAAGTGGCAGCGTAGCCCCTCCACGTCACCCCTATGATGGTTTTTTTCTGATCTGAGATGAATTTTATGACGGTTTTTTTGCGATCTGAGATGAATTTTGATCATCATAGATTAACAGATTTTTTAGTGTGCTATGATATGCAATTGGTCGCAATTGTATTAAGTTAACAACGTATAAAACTACATGGTTCCAACAAGTAATAGGTAAATTGTAGTTATGCAATAATGATCTAGCAATCAATTTAATTATCTTGATAAGAGACTCAGTCAAACCATTTTGGGTATGCACATATGACACCGAATGTTGCACTTCAATTCCTTGAGCCATATAATAGTCATTGAATTCTCGTGAAGAGAATTCTATAGCATTATCCAATCATACAGATTAAAGTCTATGTTTAGAAAAATTTGCTTTCAATCTTATGACATATGTCATAAATTTAGCAAATATATGGTTGTGTGTCGACAGAAGACACACATGTGCCCATTGTGCATATGCATCAATTAAAATAATGAAATACATGAACAGTTTAGACAATGGTTGTATAGGGCCACAAATGTCTCCTTGAATTCTTTCAGGAAACTTTAGCGGCTCTACTTCAATCTTGAGAGGTGAGGGTCTTATGATTAATTTCCTAATTGTACAAGCAGTGCACATAAAATTGGAACTTGGCTGTATTTAAATTGTGACCAGTACTATTATCTAAAATTTTCCTCATCATTTCTAGTCTAGGATGTCCAAGGCGTTCATGCGAAGTTGTGAATGCATCAACATTTTGGAAAATTACCTTATACACAACATGTGGTATGAGTTTTATGTATGTATAGTATGGTAAAGAATGTATTCTTTCTAGAATATCATGGCCGTCTCCATTTTTCTTAATAATGTGGAAGAACTCTTCATTATTTTCTTCATGAGTTGTAACATGTAACTCATTTTTACAGATATCTCTATAACTCAACATTGTATGAGTAGAATCAGGATACAATAATGCATTATCAATTGTTACTTGAGTACCTATGGGAAGAAGTATAGTAGCTCGTTCAGAGCTAACTATATTCGTATCACACCCTGCAATAGTCAAAATATTTCCTATCCTCCGTGTAAGAGTTTCAAAATATTTTATTTCTCTAAGTATAGAATTTGTGTTGTAACTATCCACATGGCACACTTCTTCTTCCATTGGATTGACTTGAAAGATCTATATGGATTAATACATTTATACATAACTAGTTGATAACCCCATGCGTTGCTACGAAAAGAGTAACACACAGTTTAGGAAAAAATTAAATATCGTATGAAAAAGAGGAGACAGTAGATAGTTTTTAGCTAAACTTGACTTTATATGGAAGATAATTGATACAAATATGATTAGAATAAAAAAATAATATATATAATTAGAGATAAATATATAAATTTGCACGGACTACATCTTTATTTCTCTACAATTGAGGGACTAATTTAGAAAAAATATTTTCTAGACTTTATAGAATTATTTTTCAATGGAGAAAGGTGATGTGACATCAGATGACATGGCATGCTTGCATGTTGAAAGAATTCACCATTAATGACCCTTAGTGAGCTATAATACATTTTCTAGAGTTTTTTTAAATTTTTCAATGGAGAAATGTGATATGGCATGGTGTGATGTGCCATGCTCCTTGAATTTTCATAATTGATTTTTAATAGAGAAAGGTGATGTGACATGAAGTGATTTTCTTGAATGTTTAGAATTAATTTTCAGTATAGAAAGGTGATGTGGCATGCTACGGAGAAAGGTGATGTGACATGTTTGCATGTTGAGAGAATCCACCATTAATGACCCTTAGTGAGTTATAATACATCTTTCTAAGGTTTTTGAATTATTTTTCAATGGAGAAATATGATGTGGGATGAGGTGATTTTCTTAAATTTTTAGAATTATTTTTTAATTTAGAAATGTGATGTGGCGCACTAAGCTGCCAGTTTTATTCAAGCAACGTGACCTCTTCTACCCCGCATAGACTTACACTCTCCCTTCATGGATTCTCAAGATCCCCGTCTCATTTATCGAAGTTGGACTTTGGGTTTTCACCGTTTATTACGTTATCGGATTTGATGCAAAGGTTTCATGGTAAACGCGGTCAGAATTTGTTAAGTAAGAACCGGAATGTCATTTTTTTCAAGATAATAATGAGCGCCTTCATTTGTACTATATAAAGAATGATTTAGCAGATTCGAAAGCCAGAGCGTAATTTTTCTGTTGTGAATGAAGACTCGCACCTAGCGGTATACCAAGAAGGGCTTATTCAATATATATATATATATATATGAATTTCTTTTTTAGCAGACGGGCTATTCTTTGTTTGGAAAAGACGATGTCGACAAAGCTGAGTTTTTTAATGAAATAAAAGACATTTGCATGTGCTTGCTTACACCCGGGGAATTGTCAGTAAATAAGGCGCCAGGAGGTTGTGCAAGCTCTAGAAATGACGAGCATGGAGAGGTCAATCTTGATAGTCAGGGGTGGAAGGCCTTATGCGAGATCATTGGTGAGTTATCCATGGTGGGACCAGAAGGAGTGTCGAAGATAGAGCCAAAGGCGATTCTGGATCGACGCTTGGTGAAGAAGAACAATGCCGGTCAAGCTCAAATTCTGGTAGAGTGGTCCAATTTGCCCGAGGGAAGGCTTCGAAAACACACCTATAAAAAGATGAGCCACGGACCAGCAAGAAAACGGATGCGCGTTAGCGCAACGGCTTTCGCGCTAGTTGCTCAATCCGTTGCTTGTTCGGAAGCAAAAGCAAAAGCCCACTTTGGAGCGAATCCCCTTCTTTTTGTTGTAGCTACTCGGTCAGCGAATTGTAACTGGAACTTTTCTTTTGGAACTGCTTATTCACAAAGCCTTATTTTAGGCAGGCAGCAGTACTGTTTCAGTAGCTACAAGCACCATACCTGTAAGTATCAAATGAATTTCCATTCTTTGGTTGGTTTTCCAGGCGCCTTTGTCGGCATGCATATTGGCTTCTCGGAAATTCATTCTTCTAAACAGGAGGTCTAGAGCCACCTTCCTCTAGGGGGCATCCTCACGATCCTGCTCTTTATCCTTTCTTCTTATCCTCATCTTCCGAATCGTCAAGTGAGCAAGACTACATAATAAGAGAATGCGGGAATGGATCTGAGACTGATGGCTGACCGGCCTACACCCACCGAACCCTTAGCCCTTACTTCAATTAGAGCAACATACGAATCTGCAGAAGCATCTAATAGCGATACTTAGAATCAGTTCGGAATGAATGCTATACTTTTTCTTCCCCACTCATCTTATTTAGCCTTTTTCTTAGCTTCCGTGCCCAGATAGACTTTGACTATACTATAAAAGAGAGCTAGATGATCTGTTATCAAGTGAGAAGAAAGGCAGGTCCAGAATGCCGTTGATAGGTCTAAGTCCCTCACCTAGAGTCATCGTCGGATTCGTCGGAGGAAAATCGGTAACCTAACCTACAGGAGTCGAAAATGAAGTAGGTCCAGGTATGATCAAGCTCTGTCGTGAGCCGGTGCTTGAACCGTGGTTGAGGCTGCCGATGCCTCTCACATTAGTGAAAAGACCTCCCGGCCGCTAAAAATCAGGCTAGGCTTGCGAGCCCGCCTTCCCTAATGAGAAAGAAAACTAGAACTATTATAGCCTTGACTATAAGCTGGGAACTCTTTATGACTAAAGAAAAAAAGGAAGCAAAGCTATATTTCGATCCAAGCCCTAGGTTTGGCTCACGCCCGGAAACCGATAGTACAAGGGTCGGTGGAGGGGACCCTGAGACCTATGGGATGAGATTCTAAGGAGGACTGAGAAGGCAAGACGGATATCAAAGGATTCTCTTCGTTCAGGGCTTATATAGGCTCTTCCAGAATGGTATCGATGCACTGCTCTCAGGCGAGGCGAGATGGAACACGAAAAAGGTGAGGTGCATCAAGGCGTGAATAAGGAAGAAGTCACCTTCAAATTGAGGACCAACATTTTCTGAGTCTAAGTAGTGAGAGAAGAGAGTGGTATCTTTCTCACCGACATCTACATC
>VSTD030002605.1:0-11654 GCA_008808055.3 Sporobolus alterniflorus
CACTATAGTCAGCAATGATTTTCTTACTACCCATTGTAAACTACAGCTCCAGTGTTCTAAATTTCTTTTGATAGCAAGTGGCCAACTTCAACCTAGATAACACCCAGTGAATGCAGAAAGTTGGCAAACAAGGTATGGACTGGAGATTCACATACTTGGGGTAAGACTTAAATCATTGATAAGTTTAAACACAGGACTGGCAGAGAAGATGTGATTTACCTTCAAATGACCATTGACCCACTCCATCTGCTACACCAAACCAACCGTCGTGAGCTATAAAATATGCATCTTCACCACCTGTCCTTACCTAGAAACATTAACAAGTATAATGGTCAAAAAATATTTGAGAGAAATGTGGGATCGCCTTACTGCATATTACCACAAATAAAAGACCAATTACACCTGGAAGGTAAATATCCCCTCTGATGTATCATCTCACACAACAGGTAATCATTTAGGTGATTGAGACACATATTATACAAAAGCATGGAGTACGGTGCAAGAAATCAACCAGAGGCATGAGAAATGAATGCACACTGTTGTCAGCATGACAAAACAAACATTAACTATATGCTAAGTTCTTCACAAAGGTGAATCAAGTACCTTCGAAGGATGTGGTAATATTGCTGCACCTGATGCCAGTACAAGTGTCGATGAGGATACTGAAATCATCCTGCAATGCATTAAATATTAAAATAGATATGTTTAAGTACTTTTAAGCTCTGCAAGTTCAAAAAGAAAAAATAGAGAACAATGAGCCCATCAAACTCTAACAGGAAATAGAGTAGAAATCAAGCTTTGAATATGCCAATAGTAATGTGTGCATAAAAATATTAAAGTGAAAAAAGAAAATTAATACCTGTCAGATTTCTTCAACCCTGTAATGTTGTTTTCTCGGACCACCTTTTGGATTGCTTGATCCTACGAGGCAAACGGGCTTCACATTATCATCCACTAAACAGAAGAAATAACGAGTCGTTGACAAGTCCATTAATTGAACAACACAAGCCAGGTTTAAGAAAGATACATGTACAATATCAATAAAGCTAAGGAATTCTTTTGATGAAACAACGCTTGGTCATCAATTTGCAAATAAGATATCTGTGAATCCAAGTCAAATGGGAAAACAGCTTTTGCTAATTGAGCAGAGTGACCTTCTGTACAAGCATGTGTCCCAAGTCTCAGAAAAATAATATGTGTGGACAGAGTAGGATGTATGGCCAAAAACAAAACGTGAGACAAATATCTGATTAGTAACTGATCCAGAATATTAATAACAGAGAATAGTACAGGACTAAAACAGTTTTTTTTAAATAATCGTGATACAGATGTACTGCAACTCATCGCTCCTCGTCTTATAAAATTTTGGACTGAATCAAGGGAGAGTTTCAAGCATCAAATATGTAAAGATAAGATTTTTTATCCGTGATAGATTAAACCTACAGCTATTTATTACTGATTGCATGTTAGGAGCTTCCGTGAATTCAAGAGGAACAACTAAAAGGGGTTGCAAACGAAAAGGATGGACATAGTTCTATTTAACACACAAACGTTGACAGGTAATGAGAGGATCATGCACAGAACACATACCATTTGAGGGATGTGGGCTCCATATACCACGTCTTGTTCCTCTGTGCTAGAACCACTCGACTCCGTATCGACGTCGGTATCAGAATCCTATGTGGTTGAGCCGTCGGAAGCCTCAGAGTCATCCAAACTTGTCTCCATTCTGTCCACTCCTTCCTCAACGCTGGCCGTGGAACCATCTGAGGCCTCGCATTCCTCCAAACTCGTCTCCATCTCCTCCACTCTTTCGTCACACAAGACACCACTCAGCTCTGCAGCCTGCTCCACGGCATCGTCACCATCAGCACACAATTCCAATTCCCCTTTGGACAGGCCATTTCTAACATCCATTTCATCTCTCGGCTCGTCATCTACCTCAAAACCATCACAATTGGGGAAGCCAATAGCAGCAGGGGTCCCCCTCGCCTCTGGCTCACATCTTCTGGCGCCACTCTCCTCCAGGGGTTCACCGGACATAGTGGCATCCAAATTCGAACTGGCGTCTGATGGGGACACCTCGACCAATGAAATCTCATCCATCGCGGCAGCTTCACCGGACCCCAAGCCGGCACCATCCAGGTTGCGCTCATGGAGCCGCGCCACGGGAGCCCCTAATCTTACATCCAGAGCACCGGGCTCCGCCGATTCGAATTCGTCGACACCCTCCGAGCATAGAACACATGCGTCTTCGGCATCACCGCCGCCAGGGCGTTTCACGGTATCGCCACTGGCGGCTTGGCCCTCAGAACAAGCCGAGTCCAACGCAACGGCACCTGTGTCCTTCAAAACCGGACATCCAGGCGCCTCTTCGGTAGTGCCTGCATCCAGCCAAATCAAAATAGAACAAGAAAAAAAACGGAGAACATCGATATACGGTGAGCCGGCAAACTGAATTCGGTCTCTACTCCGTTTTCGGGTCGGTTATCCATTCACCGCCGTGGTCTGTATTCCGTTGACCAACCACAGTAGGGGGAGGCGTTCCGTTCACCGACCACGGTGAGGGTAAGAGACCGTCGACAACTTGTGAGTCGTAAATGAGGAAAGGAGGAGGCCATACCAGCGCCGGCGCAGGGCTCCCCGGCGGAGGCACCGTGAGGAGGTGGAGGATGCCCGCGCTCGCCGGACCGGAAGTCAGGGGCGACGGGGAACTCTTCCATGGCTACCTTCTCCCAACGCGAAGCCGGCGACGACGACGACGAATATGATGCCTAGGCTTCGGCTTGGGCGATTGAATTGGAGGAATGGGTTTGGGGAATCAGCGGCGGACTCGAGACCGAGTGCGCAGTGGCGTCTGGGAAATGGCGGTGAGACTGATGAGGGAAGGGAGGGTGGTAATGAGGCAGGAGGCAACGAGGCTTGTGTCTGAGGTTCTGAGGCTGCGCCGCGGGTTGCGACGCGGCCGGACGGCGTCGTTTTCGGATGTGTGTGTGGGGGGGGGGCGACCGTGGGCCGTCTTCAGTTTTGCTTTACCTTTCTTTCCCTGTATGGCAAACTTTGTCATACTCAATCCCTCCTACTTATCACCAAAATCGATGAAAACTGCTTAATTTTTATGATTTTTGTAAAAATCGATCCAGTCTGATTCCAGCGGATGATCTGTTTTTGGTCAAATATTTTTTTTAAAAAAACCTTAAAATCATGCAAACCAAACAATAAATCATAAAACCCTTGTATAAAACTGATCAGTAAACCGTAAAAATCAACCAGTTCGTAAAACTTGTCTATCAGGACCCATTACATCTGATCCATGTCAAATCTGGGGACATAAACGATTTTGTAAAAACGCAAAAAAAAATCATTGACAAAACATAAAAGAATCAGCGATGGTTTTCCTAAGAACATGCATCAAAACTCCAGAAATTCGTCTTTAAAAGGCAAACTGCCGATCCCACAAGATGGAGACGTTGGTATTAGGAAAAAGCTTGGGCTCTCATAGTCAAAGTTGATTCCATGATAAGATTAAGGTGTTGTTTGGTTTTAGGTGACTAAAGTTTAGTTCAATCACATCAAATTTTTATGTATTAATTAGGAGTATTAAATATAGTCTAATTACAAAATAAATTGTATAGATGAAGACTAATACGTGAGACGAACTTATTGAGTCTAATTAGTCCATGATTAATAAATGTTTACTGTAGCATCACACGGTAAAATCATGAATTAATTAGATTTATTAGATTCATCTCACATATTAATTTTCATCTATGTAATTAATTTAATAATTAGACTATATTTAATATTACTAATTAATATTTAAATATCTGATATCACAGAACTAAACTTTATTCCCTGTAAACCAAACAACCCTGCGTATGAAGAAGTTTGCCATACGAGAGGGGAAAGGAGGATACTGGTCAGGGGCACAGTGGTGGAACCTCTGCTGTCACTGGATTTGCTTTGAGTCTCCTTGGTTTTGCTTTGGGTCCCGTGGAGGCACCATGTGAAAGTACTGGTAAAGCAGGTGAAGGACGGTTTGTTTGGTACTTAAGGGATATATTTTGTAATAATTAATCCTGTTAAAGGAGGTGAAGAATGGTTTATTTGATACTTAAGCAATAGATTTAGTAATGATCATGTTCAACTTGTTATGTACTTAAGCAATAGATTTAGCAATAGAGTATCTTTTTAAGGATGCTTTGACTCAAATCCAACAAAGCTCAGCAAGATAGATGCACAAGACACGTGAAATAACGAGACAATAACTAAGCCAGAACAGAGGCTAAGAAATTACAATAGACATGTTAACATATGGTCTGAAACTAATAAATCCGCTACACTGTTCCATCCAAGTGCCTAGACTGTCAATAAATCAGCAAGATAGATGCACAAGATACGAAAAAGTGATCCGATATGTTAGCCACATAAAAAGATTGGGATATGCGAGGACGTGAGTTTATCAATAAGAGAAAACAAGATATAAGTTGGAGAGTCAACTTCTTCATCGATACATGAATTATAATCACTCGATCCGGATATGCCACCCTTCAGTATTATTTGCATCGCTTTCACTTTGGAATCAACATTAAGAAAATCATTGTGACATTGTTCGATTTAGCATTTTTTTGTTTCAAACGTCTGCATCATTTTGCACTTTTTTTAGCGGTGCTACCAAATAAATTATATATCTGGACCAAACTTCTGTGATTTTACAAGAGAACTGTTTGAATCCTTAATCACTAAACAAACAATCAAAACAAAATATCATGTTTGAAGAGGCCAAACTGAAAGAAAAATCTAATCATGCGGCCACTCATTTCGCCATTGTTTAGATGTTTGCCTGGTGCTCATTTGTGGCCACTCATGCACTAACCATTGATTAGTCTCCTTAGCTAGTGCTCATTTGTGATTCGTTGTATCCATAAACTCTACTTCTTTTTAATAAAATATATGCCTATGCATGTTAAAAAAAATTAGTCGCCGCTTTTTGGTCTGGATAATTTATCAAGCCGACGTCACAGGGTCGAACCGCCACGTGGGACCAGACTCAGCCTCTTGGTCAATCAATCATGGCCCTCCACGCCTTTCCTTATGTGTCTCCACGATCCCAGCGTCGATAAGCACAGACAGGAACCACGATCGCGCCGCGTCGTGCTCAGGGCACCCCGTGACCTACCCACCAAGAGGACGTGATCCAATCTCCACGGGTGTGATTAGCAACCAAAACAAGGAGGCTTATCTGTAACGATAAGGCCCTAATAATTCGCTTGGGCCAGGGAAGCAAATACTAGTACAGAGTATATTTTTTCCCTACTTCTCCGAGAATATAAGATTAATGGGTGCATGATGATGATCGATCGATACAACTATTAAATTATGGTTGAGTTTGGTACGGGGATGCGGTGCTCCTGGCTTGATGGATAAGTCCGTCGAAGCAATCATTCACACTCTCGTCTGCATTTCTTTGTAACCCTTTTCGTTGTTTGTGTGTTAATTATGGGATAACATATGAGATGATGTCTATGACTAGTAAATGATGTCTTCAACGGTGTGATCATGTCTGATTTTATCGGCTGACACGCTGCACTCGGTCAGCAGTGTGGCGTCGTGCGCTGTACTTTAGTCACACTGTAATTGCATGTTTGCACGTCTTGTAGACATTGACTGCGTAGCATGTCCACACGTCTTGCAGACACTGTCAGGCACCTTGGAAACTTGCGCGCGTGCGTTGAGAACATATGTGTCTAACTGCACAGACATGACTGCTAAGCTTTTCTTTATACTTGATGCATGTGGCCCACAGGGAGCCACGGGATACGTGACAGCGCCAGAGCCCACCTCAATCGGGAGGTGAGATCCAGAGCCATAGAACACTTGACAGCGCCGGAGCCCACCTCTGTCGGATGGCAAGGTCCAGGGCCATATGACACATGGCAGCGCCGGAGCCCACCTCAGTCGGGAGGTGAGGTTCAGAGTCATATGACACGTGACAGTGCTGGAGCCCACATCAGCCGAGAGGCGAGTTACGGAGAGATAAAACATATGACAACGATGAAGCCCACCTCAACTGGGAGACGAGGTCCGGAGCTTGGGGATCCCTGATTTAAGGGATTTGAACTTATGCCTTTTGGCCTCATGGGTCCAAAGGTACCATGAAGATGGGCCCAAGCTTTGAAAAACAATTGTAGATTGTAAATATCATATTTGTTCTCCAAATTTATTTTATTGTAGGGATAGAAACAGCCCACCCTTTTGAAAAGGGGTGATGTGGGTTACTAGGGCTGTTAAAATGGGCTTTAGGTGAAAGTTAGGCAGATTTTTGGAGGATCAATGGTTCGACACTTGTTCCCTTACAATTCAGTTTTGAGTTATTTATTCAATTGTGAATGAACAAGGGTGTAATATTAAGGAGACGTGTGATGGGGTGAATTTGAAATTCATATTTAGAAGAACGGTGAATGCTATTGTAATGAACCTATGGCATGAGCTGGTGCAGATAGCAAGTAGCATCCCCTTCAATGAGGAGGATGCTATAGTGTGGCAATATAATTCATTGGGAAAGTATTCGGTCCAATCCCTCTATGTAATTGTGAGTGACAGGGGGATGAGACAGATTCTTACCCCGATCATGTAGAAGATCCATGTGCCATCTAGGATTCATATTTTTCATGACTTGTAGCTAATAAAAAGACACTAAATAGGGATAATTTAGAAAAGAGAAGGCCAGTTGATGACCTGACTTGCCTATTTTGTATGGAATCAGAAACTATCCATCACCTATTTTTTTGACTGATGTGTGGCCCAGGTTATGTGGGAAACAATTTCTTAGGTGATGGGGGTGGTGATCCAGCTGGACTTTGAGTCTATCACAAAATGGTGGTTAAAGGATAAGAAGTGCCAATGTATTAACATATACACTTCGGTTGTGTTATGGTCCTTATGGAAAACTCAAAATGTACTTTGTTTTCAGGGGCCTGTTGGTTGGGGATGCCAGAAACACTGCAACGGTGTGCAAGATATCTCAGGTCATGGGGTGTGCTGATCAAGGAGGAGGAAGCAAAGACACTGTCCCAGTGAGCGCAAGAACTGGAAACCGTAAGCAGAAGGCCACCGACGCTCCCATGGAGAGATCAGGCACGTCCAGCAGCTTCAGATTAGTCAACTGGTGATCAGTTGGCAGATGTAAATGTGCTAAGCTCAAAATCTAATAGATTCTCTAGGTGCTAATGTCAGTTGGGATTCGGTTTTTGTAAGTGGAGAACCTGATACAACGTTAAGCTGATTGTATGGACTGAAGTTTGCTTTTTAAATAAAGCGGGGGGATCTTTTATCGATTTTTTCAGTTTTAACAATTTCAGAGTTAGAATCAAAGAAGGAGATAACGGGACGGAATACTAAATTCAAGTCTGTTTGAGGCATGGGAAGAGAGGGAAAAGGTATCAAGGATCCAAAACAGAAGATATAGAAGCTTAAATATGAAGCTGAAAAAACAAATGTTTCGATATGGAATTTCGAATGGTCTATTTTTTCTGAATAGATAGAGTTTAATTAAAGTTAGAGATATGTTTTTTTGGAAAGATTTTTCCACATCCGTGTAAAAGAGCTATGTGTGTTGCCTATAAATACATAGGTCATGACCCATTGATGCGATCTACAATCGAACATATACAATTTATATAAACCCTATTTTTTGTCCTGGTTTTTTTACTTTTCATTTTTTCTTCAATTAGATCTTGTAGTCGTCACCGCACCCTCTTGGGTATGCCGTGGTTTCTCCTCTTCACCGTCCAGACGTCGTTTGGCCGGAGGAAATACTTCCTTGTTGAACATCAGCGGTGTCACTAACTACTGTCGGAATCGATAAAATTAGAGGGTCCGTTTTCAAAACCGAATAGTCTAATTTCCTGTTCTGAAAAGAAGCTTCCAACTCCCTGATCAATTCGTGTGCCAAACAGTCGCATAGAGATTTGGTTTGGGCAAGTGGAGAAGACTAGCAGTTCAGATGGGCTTGTGCGAGAACGACACTATTTCGTTCCGAGTTTATTTTCTGCAGGGTAGGCATGATCCAGACACCTTGTCTTTTTAATTTAAGTAGGGGGCTGCAGTTTACGAGATACAACCATCCATGTAGAGACGTCGGTGAGTTAAAAATGTTCCTCCTTCAAAGCAAGCTGCGCTTCTGGTACATCGAAAAGTACACTTACTGCGTATGCATAGAAGTTGTATCTCTTTGGAACTCACCACTTTAGAAAATTTAAACAAGAAATTAAGAAACTGGATGTTTTCTGATGAAAAAAATAAGCTGAAGAAATAGTTTGCGTCGTCAGGACCAGCTATACAGATACAGATGAATAGACCTCATCAGAAAAACGAAAAAGAAATAAAAAGAGAAACTAGGTGCGGTGTGGAAGTAAGCATGGTATCATTCAATCAGCGTAGATACGAGGTCACCATCACTCCATCCACTCAAAACTTATGCGCGTGGTGCTGGATGAGACGGGCACAAAACGGCCGGATAACATAAAAGATTCTGCAGCAAGGCGTGTGGTACAGAACAGAGAAGAAGACTGTTTGTCGGCGACGGCGAGAGCATATCCCCTCCGCCTCCACCACTGATCGCTCTTCCACCCAGTGCAAGGTGACAAAAACTCCATTTCTCCTCCACTCTTTTCAGATTCCCTCCCCACTGACTGCCATTGTTGGGATGGGATTACTGCTGCTTGCACGATGCACGGCCCATGTGATAGTCAGAAGAGCCGAAAGTTAATTGGTTGCGTATTGACGAACGCTGATCCGGGATTGAAATTTGTGCCCGTTGCTTTCTTGGGGGCAAAGTGCCTTCTTTTGTGAAGAAAAATATATTAGCAGCCACTGCTTTATCTGTGTGTTTTTACTGGATGTGATTACGGAAACCAGCCCATTGCAAGTGCTGTATAGTCCGCTAAGAATAAGGCCCACCTGACTGACCTGACGAACAAAGCCTTTATACATAGGCCTCCAATTAAGGCCCGTATGCACTTTTCGGAAACAGACCCTGAAGACTACCTAAATAAGGATTTTCACTCTCTCATTGTTGTCCTTGAGGCGATCCGCGATTCCTCCAAATTCCCCCAATTAGCAGGGCAGAGCGTGGTTTCTTCCCCCAATCTCACTGAGCCCTAACAACATCCCCGTTCCCAACCCAACAGCTCGATCTCCCCAGATCCGCAGGCGGGCGTGCCGGCGTCCGGACCGAGGAGCCAAGATGACGGAGGCCTGGATTCGAAACAAGCCGGGGATGGCCAGCGTCAAGGAGATGCCGCTGGTGCAGGACGGGCCGCCGCCGGGCGGGTTCGCGCCCGTGCGCTACGCGCGCCGTATCCCCACCTCCGGGCCCAGCGCCACGGCCATGTTCCTCACCGTATTTGGCGCCTTCGCGTATGGGATGTATCAGGTCGGCCAGGGGAATAAGGTCCGCCGGTAAGTGCCCGTCCATTCGCGTTCTGTTTCGACGTGGCTTGCATATTCCGTATCAATGACTGCTAGTTTAGTGTAAACGCCTGAATGGATAAGTGATGGTCCATGTGCAGAAGGATGTGGCGCATTCCAACCAATATGTAACTCATTGCTTTGTTTCCCTAAGTTGATAGAGACTTAAATTTAGTGTGTTTGTTTTCAAATATGCCAACTTAATACACTCTCTATAACTAATAGGGTTGGAGAATGGAGATGCTTTATAAAATGTAGTTACTGCATTATTTGACTACTGTGACCCCTTCCTTTGGTTGCCAAAAGTTCAGAGAAAATTAACTTTAGATTGCATGCTTCCAACTTTGCCAACTTCAGACAATTATTAATATGGTTGCAGAGACACATGAATTTTTTTTTACCTTCATATTGCTCAGGTTATTTGTGAAGTAGCAGCTGATTAATGGCTGGTGATGTCGCATATCCTCCTTTTGTTTGAATGGGAGAACCCCCATTTCCATTTAGGAAGTGACAGGAATAACGGATCCTTGCAGCATTTTTAAAGATTAGCGATAAGCCTAAAGAGATGAGTTACAGAACCCCTGCCATGTAGACTGCCTACCTGATTCCAGTATAGATGCTAGGACAGGACAGGTCTGCAAAACACTTCTATACCAAGTCGCATATCTCAGTTTATTCGTCAGAGCTAGAATTTTGTGTTATGTGCCTGTACAATACATGAACCCAAATATTAGCCCATAACTCCTGATTGTCTTGGATATCGTGTAAAGCCATGTTGTTATGGAAGTAGTGGTCTATTGACTAATAAAAGTGATGGTTTCAATATTAATTAATACTCCCTCCGTTCCTAAATTGTTGTCGCCGTTGACTTTTTGAATTATGTTTGACCATTCGTCTTATTCAAAAATGTAAAATTATAAGTTGTGTTTGAACTTTCGTTATTAATAAAACAAATTATAGCAAAATCTATGATAAATTTTTAATTTTTTTGAATAAGACGAATGGTTAAATATAAATAAAAAAGTCAACAACGACAACAATTTAGGAATGGAGTAGTATGCCTCAACAGTAGTTTTGAGTTGACTCATAAGAATTATGATTTTAATATTGATTGTATCAATTCAGCCATTTCCTGAAACTCTGAATATGTTTCGGCTAGTTATTGCAGAAGTTCATGGACCGTTTCTCCATATACATAGCTAACTTCATGAGAGTTCTGTTAGACATTGGATAGTAGGAGTGACCATAAATTTTAGTTGCCAGTGGTAGTCTGGCATAGCTACACACAAAATTGGTTATAGCAGATGTGATAACTTAGTTTGGTATGCATATCACTTCATTCTTTAACTGATCGATCTCCAGGACTTTAAGTGATCAATGCACATGACAGCTTGTGGCTCCTAAGGTTATATCTGAAAATTTGGAGCCAGGGTGCCGATTTTAATCATCCACTTTTACTGAACTCTCTTCAGTTTTCGTTAATGGGCTGATTTCAAGAACACAGAAGCAGTGGCGGAGCTAGACACAAATTACAGAGGGGACCGGTTAGCCAAAGCCGTTAAGGCTAAACAAGAAAAGCACTTTATTTTCTAATGGACTAGGTACTTCTAAATTATTTATTTGCTGTTGATCATTTTATCTTGATATTCTCGATGAAACAAGGGAGAAAGATCCAAAAGTTAGCATGGTTAATGTGAGCAACGTGAGTTCCACATTAGTTTTTGTGAGATTACTTGTCTCTCACTTGCTTGGACTGCAATTGATTAGACTAATCTGCTTAAGTTTTCAAAACAATTGCAATGGCAAGGAGGGGCCGTGGCCCTGGCTGGCCGAGCCGTAGCTCCGCCTGTGCATAGAAGAGCTTACTCATAAACTAGTGCGGTTGTTCATGAGCTTTTACATGTGAATACTTTGTGACATCGTGATCCTAATTTTATGTGGGTATACTTAGTTTTCTAGTCATGCCATACCGTGTTGAGGTGTTTCTCAGCTCTTTGATCTTCAAATCCATCGTACATTAGTGTTTTGGCTTTTGTAAGTAGTAAATACTTATTAGTTCTGCGTCACTATTATATTTGCATTGGCTTCATGAAGTGAAATTATGTATGTAGTGCACTTAAAGAAGAGAAAATTGCTGCACGTAGTGCTATACTGCCAATGCTCCAAGCAGAAGAGGATGAAAG
>VSTD030002606.1:0-11654 GCA_008808055.3 Sporobolus alterniflorus
TAGGCTTACTGGGTCCATATACTAGCATGCGATAGGTACGTTCAATACTTGCTCACGGGGGCCAACCCATCGGTCCTTAACCGATATAGGCGGGGGGCTATAACCTTGGAGGTGTCGGCTTACCACATCACACTCCCCGGCCTTCCCAAACGACGATCTTCCCCTTTCCACCTAAGGGCCCCGCCCGATCTCCAATTTTAACCATATACTACCAACTAAATCAAAGTTTTAAGTTTAATGGAACCTATGGCCTTCATGTGGTCTTCTGACCACTCGGCCATCTACCGTAACTTATATCTATGCCTAGCCATAGCTAATGTCCTATCTCTAGCAACAGGATTCACAAGGATAGATCAGAAGGTCACCTTAATGCAACTAGTTTACCAATTTAACTCCTATAACCTAATGCACATTCAAGAATCATAGACAAGACATAAGGATAAATAAAACTCAAGGAAGGTAGTTAGATGCACCGGGGCTTGCCTTGATTCAAAGCTAGGTTAGTATCCTCGTCATTTGACGCTTGTGGACCTTCGAACACCCCTTGGACTTGCTCCGTTAGAATTTTCGTTTTCGGCTCCGCAAGTCTAGCATATATGCAAAAGATGGCCAACATTAAAATATGCAATGCATAGGGTGCAAGGTGCAATATGATGCATGATCAGAAGCATTCTACTCATATGAACTCCTAAAAGCTATTTTACTAATTTACCCCTAGCCTTTTATTTATTCACAATTTAACTAAGCATTAGAAATTTAATAGCATGCATTTTAGGATCCTAATGTTGTTCTCTGATTTTATGCAAGTTCTAAACAACATAAAGAAGCATCCTACCAATAATGAATATTTGTTTAACATATTTTATTTTCTACAATTTATTTACTCTAGAAATAGAAATTAAATCCTAATAAATATCCTGAGCAGGAAATAAATATGAGATATTTTATACAATCTAAGGAAAAAGATATGAATATACATGCCAAGATTAAATGCATGAACATGCATGAAGGTTTGACAATAAATACTCCAAGATTTGAATTATAGGAATTTTCTACAATGCAATAATGCGCAAATATTGATTTTGTCAAACCCACTGCAAAGATCTACTCCAAATGATCCTAAGGAAATTTATTCCATATTTTTCTGAGTTTTATTTTATTTTCTATGAATTTTAGAAACTTAAACAAATTTCTAAAAATTTTAATAGGAAAAAGGATTTTGGAAATTGAAAACTGATGAACAGTGCGTGGCCCATGGCCTGGTAGCACCGGCCTGGCCCAGCAGCCAAATCAGTCGAGGCCGGCCCAGTTGCGCAACGCGGTGCTCGCCCACGCCATGGTCACCGTGCACGAGGCGATGGGGGTGGCACGAGGTCTGCGGTGCTGTGGTGGCGGCCGAGAGGCATTGGGTCTCCACGGTGAGCAGTAGGGAGGCTAAAGGAAACGTGACCGGCAACATCGCGGTGATGGCCCCTGGCCCTAATGTAGCTCCGCATATGGGCGTGGCTTCATAAATCAGAAGATGACCAGCTTAGAGATAATATATGTGTGCATGTAAGTGGCTTCATAAATCAGGATGACCTGATCAACTTAGAGATAATATATGTGTGCATGTAAGTGTATGTTGTATGAGTCTACTATTTGAAAATATGATGGTTTTCTCTCCCCTCTTCAGTAATTAAACCCAAAGCATCCTACGATGAAATAAAATCAAAGAAACAAGTCGACTACTTATTATTGCGCATTCAGGTACGTACATGTATATCAGTGAAAATGACAGACAGACAGAAAGAAAGAAAAATAAAGATGAAACGAGAGACGTTTCTCGTCCTGTAGCCATTGTTTGTTCTGGAGACCGTGCCGGGCCGGGTGAAGAAAGCGAGTGGAAAGGATGGGCGGAAAACACACACAGAAAAAAGAAGGCGGTAGGCATGCACGAGAAGGGCGGCGCTTTAGGGAGCACACAGCACACACACGCTAAGCTAGACGGACGGAGCAGCCAGTAGTGGTGTGATGGGCGATGCAGGGGACACCAACGAAGGGAAGCCTACGACGGAAATTCTCTGCAGGCGCACGCATGCCATCTGCGTCCACCCGCACCGCGACAACGCCGAATGTGCATGGAGCTAGCCGTCCTTAAAAAGAACAATCTTCTTGTTTTTACCACTATAAAAAAAGTATCTCTCCCCCACATCAATCGTCTTTAAATAATTACTTTCACCCACCCACATTCTCTCTCAACCGAATCTCAGATCCTTAAAAAGTGTGCTTAAACTATTGCCAGATGATGACCTTCTTTACCTTTACCTATTATTTTAAGAAACGTACCCTGTGTACATCATCATTTCATTAACATACATATATAACATAAATATGAATTAACAAAGTTAATAAGAAATTCTTTAAAAATTTGCACATATTTTTCTAATTTTATTTTATCTTTATATAAAATTTCAAGT
This sequence comes from Sporobolus alterniflorus, assembly GCA_008808055.3. Classification (NCBI taxonomy): domain Eukaryota; kingdom Viridiplantae; phylum Streptophyta; class Magnoliopsida; order Poales; family Poaceae; genus Sporobolus; species Sporobolus alterniflorus. The sequence continues at coordinate 2,460 of VSTD030002606.1, forward strand.
TCAAACTTATTATAGTTTAGCTATAATAAAAAAAAGAAATGTCTGATAGAAATTTTGCATTTTTACTGCTCATTCGTTACTAAGACTTTGCACTTCAAATTTTATATACATATGGAATATGATCCAAAGAATATGTGTGATTTTTTCTCATATTTTTTATGAACTTTGTTAGTTTCATATGCACAGTATATGTATAAAATATCATGTGCAGAGGGTATGTTCCCATTATATTTTAATGGTTCACATCTCGATGCAAAAACACAGGCGCCAGCAAATTGAAGCCAGGATCGTAGTAGGGAATATTACGGTACATGTTTGGAATTTCAGTACCACTTTCGATAACCAACAGGATAAAAAGTTTAACATGTACTAAGTAGTATGAATCTTACAAAAGGGAAGCGCACCACAAGACCACAAGCTCCACATGCTAGTACACGGAACTGGCCCATTTCATTAGGGTCAAGATGTAATTTCCAAAAAATATGCCGTATGAAACTTGCACAGGAAAGAAAAAAAAAGAGTATTTGTGGATCAATACTGACGTTCATTTGTTCTACTATCTTTTTGAGATGGAAGGAGGATTTAGTTCATTTTAGATATTTTTAGTACAACCTATTGACCTAAAATTAGAGAAACTTGTATCTCTATGGGGGATGAGTAGGTCAGCTCGGCAAACCCTCCATCCAGGAAACAACTCAAACATCAACATTACACCACCCCTCCACCAAATTACCACAATGCATGGGATTTAGGGTCTAATAATATGTGTTTTTTCTAATAACATAACATAATTTATGACATGATTGTTGGAGAGAACAATTTTCTTTAATTAGACTTCAAAACTCAATAAACTAATCACTAAATCAAATTATAAGACATAAATATACTACTTGAAGCTCCGTGCTTTGTCATTAGCTAACTTCAATTCAACTGGTACACCGATTAGGTGCTTGCGTGGCTCCCCCCTGCAATCAACAGGTTGAACAAAGCAAATGAAATTTTCGTTTCGCTCCAATCTCATGTTTTATTTCCTACGTAGAATCATTCCTCCATTCCTTTTGAGTTTTCTTTTGATCCAAATGCTCTTAAACGATTCGGAAGCAGCCAAAACCACCGTTCACTCTTTGGATGGATCGACGCAGCGGTAGTCAAAACCCAGAGAAGCAAATTCAACAGGGGCATTCTGGCCCCCAGACCCTCCAACAATTCACATAATCGCATGAAGACATGGGTTCGTGGCATGCACAGTTTTACATTTACTGCACGAGCCGCTATGTCCCACCGTGCACCAGCATGGCACAGCTAAACAACAGTTGCTACCCTACACTAATGTCTTCAGCACACTAAGATGGTGTTTGGTTCAAAGCGAGAGAGAGAGAGAGAGTAAAATAACTCTGTTTCAGATATTGAGAATGGAATGACTAATCTGTGTTTGATAAGCAGAACATAGTCATTCTGTTTTCTTTTTGTTCAAGAGTGTAAGTAAAATGGAACGGTTATGTCCGTTGTTTGGTTGAAATTAAAGTGACATTTGGATCAGTAACAAGATAGAATAGAGTGACTCTATTCTAGATTCTGAGAATGGAATAACTCTATTCTATATTTGCAGACAAACAGAGTCATTCTGTTTTTTTATTCAAGAGTGCAAGTAGAACGGAGCGACTCTGTCTGTTGTTTGGTTAAAAAGTGTAAACATAGCTTTGTCAATTTCCACATTGGAATGTTACTCAGCATAATGCATTGTCATATGCATCATTTTGCATTGGAATGACATGAGCATTGCAGTTTAAAATTCGAATTTCAAATTTGAATCAACTTTAACTGATGCAATGTGAAGCAACACAAACATTTTGAATACAACTTGGTACTAGATAAAATTTATGTCAATACATCCTTTGATATCTTGAATCAATACATCCTTTGATATCTTGAATTTATATGATTTTACTGAATTTTTAGGCAATGTCATAGATACCCTAAAAATTCAATCAATTCTTAAATTCTGTTAAATTTGACTATCTCCACTATAGGCCCCATGTGGATGCGGAATGAGGGCTCCTCTCCCTGTGACGCACTCACGCCACACGTTAGCATGAGAGGGAATGCGGAGAGAAAAGAGATTATGCCGCTTTGTGCCCAGGACGAGCACGTAGCTCCACATCCGTATAGGACGCGGATCCTCTACACTAATACACGGCTGCCGACACGCTTTGTGGACGAGCACACTTCCACATCCGTATAGGGCGTGGATCCTCTACAGTAACACACGCATGTCAGCAGTTGTGCAGTAATACGGTAACCAGTAGTACGCGATGTGGCCTCTGCTGCTACAAACCGATCGAGCCCCCATCGAGTCCTACAAACCGACGGGACGGGACCCCTGCCTTCGTTGTATGCTGGTACTGGATGGGGTTCGAGCCCCGTCAGCTTGATCCCTCCATCTCCATGCGCCTGGCACGGGCCTGTCCGTAACTACGGATGCCATTATTATAGAAAAGCTCGCAGCATCCATCTGCCCGTTTACATGATAGGTGAAGGTCAGCAGCAGCATGTCATGACATGCAGCCTTCTGAGTCTCCGCTGCAGTATCTGCAGCAGCGCACAAAGGCCACCCAGCCTTACGACAGATTGTTATCATGGCCACGCAGCACCGCACAAAGGCCGATTCCCACCTACAGAAACCCAACAAGCACGAGCGTCCACGGGCCCATTTCCTTGGACTCTTCCACGAGCTTATTCTCTCTCTCTCGCACCTGCACGCCTCTCACTCCCTTTCTCGGGAGACGTGACATTCCTTCGTCCCAGATTCTCTCAGGCTAGCCGTGTTGCGTAGCGCAGAGTAGTGTTAGTATATTCGATATTAAGCCCATAGCATAAGGGCATGGTATCACCACCATATAATGCAAGAAAGAAGAAGGAACCCAACTTGCAACACGACCATTAGATGACAAGCTTCGCCGAGACAAAACTTTGCTGCTTATAAATAGGCACATGCCCACGACAAACCCCTTCAAACACCAAACCCTACTCACACCACCAAACACCGAGTAGCAAAGCAGCCGAACAAAACAGAAACTGCAACCGGAGTTGTTCCTGATCCTATCGAGCTCTCGCAGCTATCATCATCGGCAACAATGGGGCTGCAGAGCAATGAGGGCGGCTTGACCTTCTCCATCGCTCTGCTGCAGCAGAGGTTCAGGGAGCTCGAGAGGATCAGGGAGCAGCGGGAGGAGAGGCTCCTCCAGATGCTCGTCCCAGCACCAACGAGGGAGACGCCGGTCAAGTGGTTCTTCCACCCGGAGCTGTTGTACCCATGCAGGCCGCTGCGCGATACGGCCGCCACCTGGTTTCCGTCTCCCGCTGCCAGCGAATGCAAAAGCTTCCAGCTCCGCGGCGATCCATTCACGATGGAGCTGTGGCCTATTAGCAAGGCACACAAGCATGTCCCCAGTGAAGTCGACGTCGACACCTCCCTGCACCTCTAGACTCTAGACTACTGCTACTCAAGATGTTGAAATGTCGTAAGCTGTTAACCTTGCCAGTCTCAGTCGGTGTTTGCTCTAGACGTTTTTTGGTAGCCTACTGCTACGTTTTCTCCTCTTTTGTTGTGTACAAGGGGTAGGAGGGCGATGGTGAGTTGTAATTATTACCACTAGTAAGGTCCCGGTCCCGGGTCGGTTTTCTTGTCACCTGGTCGTGCTAGACTCGCTTGCATCTTCCAACTGGACACGCTGGTCATCCGAGGATGAACGAAGCTCTGCAGGGCATCCATTCTCTGTTATATCAGGACACTCGTCATCATCACATTCAGAAGCATCACCACACTCTGTTTTCTTCCGCTTTATGATCTTCTTCGAAATCAGACGGTTCACACCGCCCTTGCTGTCAATGTCTACATATTCATTGCTTATTGGCTTGAATATGACTTTGCCCACCTTCCTTGCATTGGCTTCCACTATCTGAAAGAGTAACGGAAAGTGAGGAATGTAAAACTCAAAAAAAAACAAATAACATTTCATACTACCATTAGAAAAGGTCGTGATTCCACAATAGATCAGGCAACTACGGGTTCCTATGCCTTTAACAGTTTTTACCTAAAACCGTAACAAAATCTTCAGGCAGATGGGCGCTGCGACAACTAAGTTGTGTACCATGCTGGCTGGTTTCGTTGAAATAACCCATGTTGTCTACAGAGCGTTCAGTAGTAAACTTTTTTCAAGGAAATTTACAGTAGGGGAAGTCCCTACTGTGGTGTAGTAAACTTTTTTCGTCTGATAATCCTTATGATTGATTTCTTTAGATTCAAATCATAGCACAGCAGAACAAGTGGCACATACAGGAGCAGAGTTAGCATCTCGTACGTATACAAGACAAAAGAAGCATAAGAACTACTTAGAATGGAAACGTTTCAGTATCTGATGAGATTTTCTAAACTGTCTGATGTTGGATTACAGAATCTAGAAGTACGTTCTCAATATGATAAAACCTAAAGCATAATGACTGCTCCAGGTCCAACTGAAAATTTCTACTCTACATCTAAGAACCAATGACCGTTCAAGTTTTTTTTGGACCAAAAATGACCGTCAAAGGTGTATAAATCATTGTTTCTAGTAGGAGACCTGTTTTAACAAACAAGTTTTTACGTAGTGCGGTTACCATGAAGTTAAGCTACGTTCATCATGTTTTCAGTTGGATTCATCTAGTAATGTGTGTATATATTTCTCTATTTCACGATGTATGGGTTTCCAAGACCATTTTACCTTACTAATGTCCTTGTTGCTCCTGACCACATAAAGTGTTATTTCTGTTCGTCGTTTCACTACTGGCAACTCTTATTCTGTGGAGTTTGACCCTTTTGGGTTGTCTTTGAAAGACCTTGCCACCATAAGCGCGCTCGCTCGTTACAATAGCTTCGATCCACTCTACACTCTGCACCTTCCTACCTCATCTATCTCCACCCCTGATGTTGTCTCATATGCCCTAGCTGTCGTTTCCTCTTCTGCCTAGCATCATCATCTCGGTAACCTCGACCCCGACATCCTCACCAAGCTATCAAGTAGCTTAGTCATCAATCCTCCTATGGCCAGAGATGATTCACTCTATCATACTTGTCAGCTTGTTCGGCACATTAGGTTACCTTTTCTAGCTCTTCTTCCAGGGTTATCTGACCTTTTGATCTAATCCACCATGATCTCTGGACAACTTCTATGCTATGTGTTTCTGGCTATTACCTGGTCGTCCTTGATGATTGCACTCACAACTTGTGGACTTTCCCTTTGTGCTGTAAATATGCCACATTCTTCACTCTCTCACTTCGCTTACGTATCAACATAGTTTGGCTGCACCATCTGATCTGTCTAGTGTGATAATGGTGGTCGCGAGATCCATAACTCCTCCCATACTTTTTTTCTCTCACGACATCCACCTCCGGATGTCGTGTCCCTACACCTCTCCCAGAGTGACAAGGACGAGTGCATGATTAGGGCCTCAAATAATGTCATATGCTCCCTATTGTTCCAAGCTTCCCTCCCTAGCTACTATTGGGTTGGGAGTCTCCACGTTGCCACTTGCCTCTTGAACCTCCTACCCACTAAAGTGAATAGTGCCCCTTCACCCCCACTTTGCCCTCTTCTGCATCATTCCCTCCTACGCACACCTTCAGATCTCCAGGTGCGCCTGCTATCCCAACCTCTGTCACTACTCCCCGTAAGCTCGCCCCTTGCTCCTATCGGTGTGTCTCTCGACAACTCCTCTAATCACAAGGGGTATCAGTGCCTCGATCTTTCCTCCAACCGCTTGTTGATCTCCCGACACATCGTCTTCGATGAGTCCTCCTTATTGTTTGCCTCTCAGCGAGCTCCCACCCCTCCCAACGATTTGGACTCCCTGTTTGAATCCGGTCTTGTGGTCCCTCCTATTGGCCCACCCTCCCCCTCCTGTTGCAGGTACCTCAGAGACCATCACAGCGCCATACATGGCCGTGACATCCCTGTCCATGTCACACGCGACACCAATGCCCCTGTCCACGCCACACACAACCCCGACGTCCTTGCCCTAGCCACGCGTGACACTGGTATCCCTAACCCCGCCATGCACGGACCTAACACCCCCGCCAAGCATGGCCCTGCATCCCCACCCGTGCCACCGACTCCTACACATGTGTGCTCCTGCACACCGTGTCATCGTCGCTCGTGACCCCCGCAACACATATCTGATGGTCACATGTCGTGTTGTTGGGATCACCAAGCATGTGGACCGCCTGCACCTCTCCGTCATCGCTTCACCACCACTGTCTCTCGTCCCGCCCTCTATATGGAGGGCACGTGCCCATCCCCACTGGTTCGTGCCACACTATGGAAGAAGAGTACGAGGCCCTGTTGTCTAACAATACTTGGGAATTGGTGTCCCGCCCCTCTGGCGCCAATGTTGTGACTGAAATGTGGATCTTCAAACATAAATTCAAGACAGATGGTTCCCTGCAACAGTACAAGGCTCATTCAGTCATTTGGGGTTTCACCCAACACCTCGATATAAGTAGCAGGGGAGCACAGGGGCTAGGGTTTCCATTCCCTTGCTGCCAGCCCTCTCCTTATCCAGCCACGGGATCTAGCTTCTCAATAGCATCGGCAGGTAGGCAATCCTCTCCCCTCCATGGCGATCCAGCCGCCAGGCAGGCGAGCTGCCGCCAGCCAGACGTCGCTGATCAACCACCAAGTTCTCTCCCAATGTGCGCTCCGACCGGGCCCTGCTCCTCCCTGTTCCCCTGCCGCACCGGATGGAACTCCTCACCGAGCCCCAATCCAGGCGTGCCGCTCAGATCCACCGCCTCCCCTGTCTCGTGCGTGCTGTCATAGCCCATCTCCCACTGTGCCCCCCCCCCTCTTCAAGTTCTTCTCGCCGCCGCCATCGCCTTATGATGAATTTCAAGGCGAGGGGACGCCTTACCTCGGATGGGTGCCTTACCGCTTAGGCGACGCCTTAAAAACCATGGTCAACCCCGCCTTGAAATTTAGTGTAAGGCGTCCGCCTTGTTGACGAGGCATCGTCTCAGATGCTTAAGACATCCTTGAAGCGTTTGTATGGCGATGCCATGATGGTCGGGTCACTGCTAGTTGGCGCAAAACAGCTTAGCCAGTCACGACGGTGAGGCAGATGGCCGAGGGCGGGCGCAACAGGGCCGTGGCATCAGAGCAGAAGGGGATCAGGCGTGGAGGTGGTAGGGGCTCAGGCATGGCGCGACAAAGGCTTGGGCCGGGAGGATGGCGGTGGTGGATGGCGAGGTGAGGACGGCGGCAGGAACGACTCATTTTAATAGTGGGAGTCGGCTAGGGTTACTGATTTGGTGGGTTGTGGAGGCTTTGAGGGCCATTTTTCAAGCACCGCCCAAGTTTTCCTAGCATTCAGCCCAAAACTTCCACAGCTCCAAAGTTTCTTACGTCTATTTTCCTATTAGTAAGGTGTCGCCTCGCCTTACACTTATAACTTAAAAGGTAAAAAGGGGCCAAGTGCCTCAATTCGTCTTACCGCCTTAAAAATTATGATTGCAACCAACCCATCGACTTCATTGACCCCGCTCACCCTCACTTGATGTGTTGGCTCAACAAGTCCCTCTACAGCTTGAAGCAGACACTGCTGGCTTGGTATCGCCGCTTCGCCTCCTACTTGGTCTCCCAAGGCTTTGTGGAGGGTAAGGCGGACACCTTGCTATTCGTCTACCGCCACGGCGCCAACATTGTGTACTTGTTGTATGTCGACGACATCATCCTCGCCGCCTCACGCCCAGAGCTTCTGCAACGCACTTCTACCGCTCTCTAGCGGGAGTTTGCCATGAAGGATGTGAGTCCTCTTCATCACTTTTTGGGTGTCTCAGTGGATCAACAACCCGACGACCTCTTGCAGCAGCACTACTATGGTCTGGATACCCTTGATTGTGCTGATATGACTAACTCCAAGCCTTGTGCCACGCCCATGGACACTCAGGCCAAGGTCTCCTCCGATGCAGGTACCCCTATCAGTGATCCGTCCATCTACCGGAGCCTAGCCGAGGCTCTCCAGTACCCCACCTTCACTAGAACTAACATCTATGCAGTCTACTAGGTGTCTCCACATTCATGATCCACGTGAGCCCCACCTCAATGTTGCGAAACACATCCTCCAATACCTCCAAGCACTATCGACCACGACCATCTTCTTCATCACATTCCTACATCTGAGCTCGTCGTCTAAACTAACACTGACTGGGCGGGTTTGTCCCGACACTAGGCGGTCCATTTGGGCTACGTGATGTTTCTTGGCGACAACCTCATTTCCTAGTCCTCGAAGCACCAGAATGTCATCTCTCGTTCGAGTATTGAGCCAGAGTACCACACCGTGGTCAACATGTGTGGCAGAGGCATGCTAGCTCTGCCAGCTTCTTCAAGAGTTGCATAGCCCCTGTTGTATGCTACCCTCGTCTACTGTGACAATGTCAGCATGGTCTAACTCTCCACCAACCCTGTCCAGCATCTGTGCACAAAGCATGTTGTGATTTATCTCCACTAAGTCCACTAGCGTGTCGTTGTTGGAGATGTTCATATCTTTCACGTCCCGACGACCTCCTAGTTTGCCAACATCTTCACGAAGGGACTGCCATTCTCGGTGTTCTCCGAGTTCGGGTCCAATCTCAACACATTTGTCTTGGCTAGAGTTTCAACTGCATAGGAGGTGGGGGAGGGGGGTTTATACTATGTATTTCTCTATTTCCCGAGGGGTTGTATTAGTAATGGGCCTTGGCCTCCTCTGTAGTCCTGCCCTATATTATATATATATATATATGTAACTTGTACACTATCAATAATTGAAGGAACATTTTCCACTTCTATCAATGCAAAAAGGTTTCCCTAAGATACTAGCCAAATTTGCAAAAAAATGGTAGCCAAATTAGAACATCGCCGCTACGGACCCGTCATCAGCCACAAATCTTAGCAACAAGGCAGTAGGCAGCATATTGTGACAGTTACCTCAAGTTCATAAGCTTGAGTTTTTTCTCTATCATCTTGGCGGTCAGACCCTTCGTCCTCATTTTCTTCGCTGTAATCTTTTTCAAGTATCACAAGCATTTTCACACCTTCTTCAGGAATATAGCCAAAGGATTCACAGACAAAACCAGATACTGTCTCATATTGATGACCCTGCAAATAAATATTTTCCATGTAT
>VSTD030002607.1:0-11653 GCA_008808055.3 Sporobolus alterniflorus
AATTTTTAGAAAGTACTTAATAACAGTTGATTTATAGTTTATAGAAACTGGTCTTCAAACACTTTCTAAGCCCGGAGAGAGGATGTGGAGAGTGATCACACCGGACCAAACCAACCGCGCGCGCACTTGCCTCTGCCGTGAATGTGATGCGTGCCGCACGAAATCTCCATTCCGTGGAATCACTGGACGGTTTCTGTCGGTGTGTTTTTCTGCCGGTCCTTGCTGTGACAGTGACGGGATTCACTCTTTAACTCTGCAAAAAATTACTTACGTACTACTATACTATTTGCCCCCCAAAACTTTCTTGTCCAAGCTTCAACTTTCAACCCCCTCGTATTGATCGGGACACTTCCCGCTTTATCAAAATAGAAGTGTCAAACGGGCACCGTCTAGTGCAGTGCAGTTCGTTACAAAGCAAGAGTAATTAGGACGACTGACTCTTTCGGTACAAAATAATGTTTACCATGTCGCCAAGATACTGGAATCTTGTAGAGGAAAACAACACTCATTGATAATGCTTGTTGATGATAAGGATACGTGGCTGGAGAGTGACACCCATTGATATCCGTTCGGCGGATGTGCCCTGCCTGCCCGGTGCTCAAACCCGTTCCACTGGGCGCTGCCGGAGAGAGGGGTTTATTTTATGTTCCCGCGCAACAGGGCTCCGCTCCGGGCCATCGGCTACCGCCCGTACATCTCGGCAAACCGGGCGAGGCAGCTCCCCCACAGAATGAGCTGGTTTCGCCGGAAAACTAGGAGCGAAGCTAGCCAAAAACCGAGGCCACCCACCCATAATAAACTAGGACAGTCCCTGTACCAAGGCTGTTTCCGATTTACAGTAACTCAGCGGAAAACTGGGAGCGCCCACCCTGAAAACCGAGGGCGCAACAGCAACTCAGACAGACAGGGGACGCAGCATATCGCCGTCGTCCTTTTGAGTTTAATGCCAGTCGTCGGTTACTGTTGCTGCTTCCGTGTCCTAAAATATACTGTGAGGCGGTTTTTGGTGAAAAAAGGTGGGTGCTACCAGTAAAGTTTGCCCAATCCCATGGGGGAAGAGGGAGATACCACCGTTTGTCGGAAAGCGACACGATGCCACGAAGCATCATCACTCTCAGTGCCAGTCGGCGTCGCGCTTTCGCCCAAAACCACGTACTGCCCCGCGCCTAAATTTCCGCAAGCCAGCCATTTACTGAGATGTCGCCTGTGAGCTGAGACGAAGCTTGGTCTATTAACACCAGATCAATCAGGAAGGACAGAGATGACATGTGCCCATGACGTCCATGAGACCGGTGGGTGGGTCTGTGCTGCCGAGCAGCTGAAAACCGGGAGCGGCCACCCTAGTCCCGTCCCAAAACTGAGGGCAGGGATCGCCATGGTCACCAAAGGGCCAAAAGCAACGTACTGTACGTTTTATTTCTTTGTTTTAGGCGAATGCAGCGCGCCAGTAGAATAGCACCATCCCGGCCCTCTTTCACCACGTTTCTTCAACTCCAGCGTGTTGTTTACTCTACCGGCCCACAAGTTCTAATTCCACTGTTAAATTCGTGAGCATCTATCCTAAGAGGAAACTCAAAAAGAATTGCTTCCGCTTCACTGGTCAAGTGCATATGGAAAGGCAGAGAGCCCCAGCCGCCGGGGCTCTCTGGTTTCGCCCCAAAACCATGTCCGCCGCCGATCGTTTGGCGTCCCTGCTTACTGCTGTTGCCTATAAATTCAAGCCTCCCCTGCGTCGTCCCCCATCTCACTCTCACTACTGCCCCTCTCATCACAGGCAAAGCTTCCCTACTGTATCCACTTCAGAAAATCCTAGCCCGTCTCTTGCCAATAATGGCAAACGTGACCCGTGCATCTCTCGACCAGAAGCTTGCCCTCGCCAAGAAATGCTCACGAGGTACTGCAAACAACTTCATGTCGACATTAGTGACGATGCTCTCTTGCCTGTAACCACAGCGCAGAAAATCGTGGTCCTTGTTGGTTGGTTGTTCATTACTGACGCTTCGCGTGTTTGTATGTTGCGCAGAGGCCACCCTTGCAGGTGCCAAGGCAGCAGCTGTAGCAACCGTAGCCTCCGCGATTCCCACCGTGAGTTCCTCCGGCCTCTCTTTGCAGAAAGTACAACTACAAGTCAGTATAGCATCTAACCGCTTAATGCTCTGTCGTCTGTGCTCAGCTGGCGAGCGTGAGGATGCTGCCATGGGCGAAGGCCAACATCAACCCCACCGGACAGGCGCTCATCGTCTCCACCGTCGCCGGGATGGCCTACTTCATCGCCGCCGACAAGAAGATCCTCTCGCTGGCGAGGCGCCACTCGTTCGAGGAAGCGCCCGACCACCTCAAGAACACGTCCTTCCAGGGCGCCGGCCGTCCGCACCTGGCTTTCTTCAGGCCATGAAGATATACTTGTGTCCTACTTATACTAGCTTCTTCTGCTACAAATCCATGCATGTGGTCGTTTCTCTGTACTTGAATCGTTCTTTGCTGATGCTTTAAGTAAGCAGGGGTCTTTGAGCCCTTAATGAACTCTAAAGGAAAATCGACGTGGTCGCTTTTGGGGAAACTTTAATCATTTGTTGTAGTATAGTTCTTCAGTATCACGGCCCACTGTAATTACCTTGTAGTATTATTATTGCTCCTTCGTCAATGTAGTACTGCGTATTTGCGGTACTCCACCCTGAGTTTCCTGTGCCTTTTTTCTGTGTTGTTCAACAATCAGCTTTTGGACGCAACACCTTCATTCGTTCCCGAAAGACGAAGAAAAATCTGATGCTTCAGTTTGGTTCTGTCATACGACGCGACACCACGTAACCGCAAAACAATTTCTCATATGCGGCACCACGTATCAGTGTCGTCCACGCACGGCAAACGATGGCACGCAGTAGCCACTAGGCGTGACGTCATGACCACTCAATGTACCGATATGATACGCCACCTGCAACATCTGTAGCCTATTTGATTGCTACCAAGACGATCCAAAAGTTTGCAGGCTACTGTGCGTAATTTGCTCTAGGCTCTAGCCCTGACGATATACTGTACTTTTTAAAATACCGATATACTCGATCTGTTTTGAAATACTTATCACCGGTTCATTCATTTTTAGCTAACCAATAACAGGTATTTCAAAACGGAGGTAGCTAGTATCCACATGTATCACACACAGTGAGTTTTATAAGTATAGATGTCGTCCGGACCATGAATATTTCATAAAATTTTATAAAAAAAGGATTTCTAATGGGAAGTCACAAAACCAAATGCTGAAGATATGCATCTCTTTCTAAGCTTCTACTGAATTGGTAGAGACGTCGATGACACCTTCTACTGAACTTCGGTCGAGCAGGCCCCGTCGATAGGGGGTGGGCGGTGGCAACGAGAATACGGAGGACACGGGGCGGCAGCGCCTCCAATCGACAAAGACGGCATCTGCTGAGCAGATGGGAGGACTCGATTGCAACAACGAGAACTAGAAGAGGACACAAGCTATACGGAGTTGGAACTTTAACCATCCGTTATCAAATGGGCGCGATGGGATAGGGTCCAGGATACTTGGGCCACATATTTGTTGCCCCGCCTCTTAGGCACTTATTAATTTTTGATGGTATATGATCTCAAAAATTAACTCTAAACCCTATATTTCAATTTGTCACCTAGTATACAACCTCTTTTGGATACGCTGTTCATTAAGCTATCGTCCTTCCGTTATCCGTACCTGAGTGGGGAGCAGTAAGCAGGCACGCCACAGCCCACAGGCAGAGGCGCCATGACGTCGGTCTGGGCAGTCTCTGCTGCTGAGCAGCTGAAAACAGGGGTCGCGACCCTGCAAACCGACGACGCAAGAGATTGGTGAAGTGAATACTAGAAAAAGGTGGATACGACGGTTAGGCAGAGAGGCACAGCCCCAGGCGTCAGTTTCGCGGCGGAGGGGTCCGTTGGCCACACCCGGGTTTCACCGTCCCCAAAACCACGTCCTCCGCCGATCGTTTGGCAGCCCTGCCCCGTTCGTTGCCTATAAATTCACGGCGTCCCCTTAATCATCGTCCATCTCCTCCCAACCCTCCTCAGAAATCTTGCTACCTCTCTTCGATTACATCTCTAGCGCTAAGAGATGGACAATGTTAGCCGTGACAAGCTCGCCCTCGCCGAGCGATGCTCACGAGGTCTTTTCTCCCCACCACTCAAACTCTCTGAGACACATGCTACACTTCGCTAGATTTTTTTTGTTTCTTTTATGAACTAGTTGCCTGCTGTGTGTGCTGTCTTCATGCTGCATACGTTCTCTGACGCTAGCTTGCGTGGCATGCATGTGTACGTATGGCTGCAGAGGCGACCCTTGCCGGGGCTAAGGCGGCGGCCGTTGCAACCGTAGCATCCGCGATTCCCACCTTAAGCTCCTCCTCCTCCCTTCACTAGCTAGTCGTTTCCCTCTGACAAAGCATCCTCGATCAGCTGGCGAGCGTGAGGATGCTGCCGTGGGCGAAGGCCAACATCAACCCCACCGGGCAGGCGCTCATCATCTCCACCGTCGCCGGGATGGCCTACTTCATCGCGGCCGACAAGAAGATCCTGTCGCTGGCGAGGCAGCACTCGTTCGACGAGGCGCCCGACCACCTCAAGAACACGTCCTTCAGGCCGTGAATTGAAGAACAAGAAGAATCGTTCGTCTCGCGGGCAGGACCGCGAGTCGAACACCTCAAGATACTCCCTGCTTGATCAGTTACTCGTCAGTGTGCTGGCGATGCCTGAATAAACTATCATTATTCTCAGCTATAATTAAGACTACCAGTACTACTTTGGAGGACGAATTGAACTACCCTAGTTACTGTTAGAGAGCGCATATATAATATAGTTCTCCAGCAGTTTTAATTATGAGCCGATGTAATATATTAATTATCTTTGTTGTACTGCTATCGATGCTCCGGTCGTTTGTATCTATCTATCTATAGCTAGCTCTGTGTTTCGTAAACCTTAATTTCCTGCCTGCCTGCTGAAAACTGGGAGCGCCGCTCCAATACTCTGGAACCCAAAACCATGTGCATCTTTTTGGGCACACAAAGCAAGGATTCTGTGTGCATGAGACACGCGTCGTAGGCCGGTGTACGTACTGTACATGGCGCGCGGCACGCGACAAGTGTGCTCCAGAAAGCAGATGGCGTCGAGAGAGTATCGAGAGCTGAGGCCGGTGGCACACACATAACATGTGGGTTCCTTCCGTCCCCAGTAAATCCGCCTGTTGCAAAACTCGTCTCTCAATCTCACAAACTGCCACTCACAAGTTTATTTTTTTAAAAAAAAATAAGATATGAGCACTGTCACTCAGTAAGTTAGTCCCCATTTTGCTTCCACTAAGTTTTTAAAAACCAGTGGCCCTCCAAATGGGTCATTTTTCTCTGGTTTCTACAAACTAGAAACACTTTCTTAAAAACTCATTAATTAGTCCATCCAATTTTGTAATTACTTTTTATCATTCAATAATTACATATTATTTATAGCATATGCCACCACATCTTCTTTTCCTTAGTAAATTAAATGAGGGTAGATACATTATTTGATTTTCTAAAAATTAAGTCTCAGCTTTTAGAAACAGGTTTCTAAACATTTCCACCCATTCTTTAAAAAAATCAATTTTAGAATCTATTTCTATAAATCAGTTTTTATAAAAACACAATGGATCCAAATAGATCCAGACAGAGATAAATTACAAACTAAAGGTATAAATTTGTTGGGGTCTGGTACCTTGGGTATCGCGGCTCACCGGTTACGGATCAAAACTAAATCAAAGAGTAATCCACACTATCGCTTTCTCTTATTACGATAGTCATGAACAGACATGATTTCATCACCTTTCAGTCATTTCCACTTCTCTCCTCGGTCCAGGATGGGTCTAAGCATCCAATTGTTTCGCCCCGGGGCTTTCAGCATCGGGTAGGCGCTGCCGGAGTCAGAGACTCAGGAAGCCGTGACATTTAATGTCTGTCACAACAAGACACACGTGACCACACATACCTAGCAGCAGGTGCTCGATTGCTGAAATCTATTTCACCACCTTCTGACATAGCAACTCTAACAAGTGAACATGTATAATCGTCACGATAACTCTGATAGTGGATAAGTACACCCTGGTAAAAGCAGACTTCTCCACATAAGATTCGGTCTTTTCACGTACCTGGACGGTCAACACCATATCAAATATTCAGTCCCGGAGGGCCTCGCACCCCCGCGTGAAGTCGCACCGCCCACTGCAGCACGATGGGATGAGACAACGCCTGTCAGGATGTTCTGTCCTCTTGTTTGACCACTATAGATTATAGGATGGTACAGACAGGAGGCTAGCCCATCCATATCAGCCCTCACATGAGAAGGTTTAGCAGCCAAGTAAAACTAGGTGACGCAGTGACGGCTCCATGAACCATCCTGGGCACAGACCACCTCAGCACCCGAGAGCAAGGAAGAATGATAAAGAAGCTCTATCCAATATCTACAAACCGTTGTGTCAAGTCAAGGACCCCACTGGTCATGTAATTTAACTCTGTTTAGAAAGTACCTGACATTGATTAGCAGACCCCTGAGCGGTCTATAAATGGCCCATACCCTTCAGACAGGAGGTATGAGATCTATTTTCACTTTTACCATATGAATTTTTTGAGCTCTCTATTCACCCCTTGTAACATATGTTCATCAATATCAAACTGTTGAACATATGACTATTAACTACGAGCAGTGGCCTGGACTAGGATATATCATTGTGTACTTCATAGTTTGTAAGACTACCTCAGAACTGGAACACACGATCTTGATCACCCTATATCTTGTTGATGTAAAAAATATCGACAATTTACATGCCAAGAATGAGGATTTGCAGTGTGTTTTTCCTCTGGACGTTTTGATGGTTCACTCATCTCTGCTCGCTATCTCCGCCGATGGTGAACGTCTGACGTGTGATAGTTTCTCCCTCGACGAAACCGTTCGCTTTGATGTAACATATGTTCATCAATATCAAACCGTTGAACATATGACTATTACCTACGAGCAGTGGCCTAGACTAGGATATATCATTGTGTACTTCATAGTTTGTAAGACTACCTCAGAACTGGAACACATGATCTTGATCACCCTATATCTTGTCGGTGTAAAAAATATCGACAATTTACATGCCATGAATGAGGATTTGCAGTGTGTTTTTCCTCTGGACGTTTCGATGGTTCACTCATCTCTGCTTGCTATCTCCGTCGATGGTGAACGTCTGACGTGTGATGGTTTCTCCCTCGACTACCATGGTGGCCTGAGCCTCTCACCCATGATAAATAACTCAGGCGCTGCCTTTATAGACTCAACCCACAGCGGGCCACCATCCTCACTACGGGCCATGATAGAGTATGCCACCGATGAGTTCTACACAGCTTCGAGCGGAGAGGGGGGCTCCGACCTCCCCTCTTCCAGGAGGCGTGGTATGGGGACTTCGTCTACCCTCGTCGCAACTACACCATGGGTGAAGGACACTCCGACCACTTATGCCATCACTACGGTTTCACTAGCGTTGATGTGC
Organism: Sporobolus alterniflorus; assembly: GCA_008808055.3. Lineage (NCBI taxonomy): Eukaryota > Viridiplantae > Streptophyta > Magnoliopsida > Poales > Poaceae > Sporobolus > Sporobolus alterniflorus. The sequence goes on from VSTD030002607.1 coordinate 7,541, forward strand.
AGTCTGCATGAATATGGGAAAATAGATCAGAACCGTACCGGAGGTCGGTGACTCTGGATCCAACATTGGACAATGTACATGTGCACCTAATACTTTTTCCCCTTTTATGATTGTGGAAAAAATGCTTTCAGTACCAGCTGCTTCCGAGTCACATATTCTTTTTGAATGGTCGGGTCGGCGATTGACTGTACTACTTGTTGCCCTACCATGGTTAATAATTTAATCAGCTACCGGCTATATCTCGTTGATATGCCATATTTAATTAATTTAACAAACAACTCATATAATAATTGACTATATATATGGACTATAATATTAATATATGTTCTATCTCTTCTGTCTCATCTCTCACCAATTATATTGGAGTTTGTGTTGTAGCTAGCTGAGAGTTGGCTGCAAACTCACATACTGTTTTTCTTTTCTCTCGTTTAGCTCTTAATAAATCTAATATAACACTATATATAGCTCGCCTACATCAACTTATAATATTTGCTCTTACCCTCCCGTGGCTCTAAAGTGCCAGGTAAACCAGACGCACATGGGTCACGATGGCCGGTGCTTAATTAACCCTGATTTATTTTTTATAGTAAAAGGGAATACCCCAATCCGTTAATTATTAGAAAAGTGTCGTAACTAAAAGTGTCAGGGCAAAGCTGTGTTCTTTTGCAGAAAAAAAAATCTGAGTAGCCCCGTAAATCCACGAGTTTGCATTTTTTCATAATTTTTAAAATCACATACTTTCTGACATCAAAACAAGGAATCTGTCATATAGTAAATAGACTTCATTTTAAAAACTGTGAGAGTATTTCTTTTGCACCGCCCTATCCCGTGAACGATCACACGGTAAGTGAAGTGTACGACCAGTCGCAGCGACCGTCACGTTGCCCATCGTCACTGTCTGAATCCGACTAGGGCTTCTTCTCCCCCGTCGCCCCCACTTTCAGCTTCTCCTTCAGGTCCGCCCCCTTCGACTTCGCCCGCCGCCCGCGGCTAAGATGGCACCACTGCCGCCTTGCTTCCACCCGCCACCGGTCCGCTGCCACCTCCTAAAGCTTCTACATGTAACACCCCATATTATGACCTATCTAATCACCTTAATTAAGGCATTAAACAAGAATCAAATCCCTTGAGTAATCCGATTCTAGGTAGCCAAAGTTAAAAATCCAAATAAAATTCTCTAAGGAAGTATATAATTGCGCAAATTCAAAATTTCAAACTTCCTTTTTATGAGTGATATGTCATCCTAGTGCAAATAGGAGCCCTTGACGTGAATTTCACCAAATCTGAAAGTTCTAATCAAAATTCAATCAAATTCTATTGAATTTCAATCCCTAGAACCTTCCCCAATTTTTAATTCAAATTCTGTTTCGAATATGAGGAAGTTTATATAAGGAAAATTGTTCCTCTCTTCAAACCCTTCAATTTCATATTTTATTTGAAAATTTTCAAGTAAGAAAAGTCTATTTTAACCGAATCTATTCAAACTCGTTTGAATAAATAGAAAACTACATTGTGCCTTCGGGCCGGCCCATAGCGGCCATGCGCCACCGATCCCCCCTTCCACCGCACACCCCTGTCTCACCGATCGCACTCGCTTCCGTCATGCCCAGCCGCTGCCGGCGCCGGGCCCCTCCCCTCACTCAAGCGCGTGGCACCAGACCCCTCTTCTTTCCTCCACTCAGTGCCTTGAACCGGACCCCCTCCCCCTTCCATTTCTTCTTGAAAGTGCATCTAGTCCCTCGTGTGAGTTTTGAAGGATTGATGACCAAGAATTAGATATCTAACCCTGTGTTGAGAGTTTTCTAGTGTATGACATCCAAAAAGGCAATACAGACGTTGAAATAAATTTTTATATGGGCATTAATGATGAAAAAGGAAAAAGTCATGAAGATTACGTAGAATTGATGATTTTATATTTTATTTGAGTTCTAGGAGTTCCGTACTATCAAGGAGGATACATTAAGTGAGTTGGTGAAGTGCAAAACAACAAAAATCTATCCTACCACCAAAAACACATGTCAGGCCAAACATATCCGGCCCCTTAGCTGGATTCTAGAGACTTTGGCTGGACATGTCCGACCTCTTAGCCTTATCTCAGGTTAACCAAGCGAATCGAGCTTCTAGGCCGGATTTCAGAGGTATTTCCCGGACATGTCCGGCTCCCAGCCCAGACATGTCTGACCTAACCCAATTCCTCAGTAACTAAGTCCCGGACTGGACATATCCGGTCCCCAAGTCGGTTTCTAGAGAGGTTGGTCGGACATGTCCGACCCTGACCCGGACATGTCCGGGTTTCTGACACCCCAATGACTAGATTTCCTTGGGGGGTTATAAAAGGCCCCATGCCTCTCTAGCACGATTGACCACTCATTTCACATTACAAATACTTTGAGACACTCTCTTGAGCTCTCAATCTCTCTCCTCCAACCTTCATTTAAATCCAAGCTTCATATGAGAGATTTGAGCATCACTCTTGAGTGGTTCACTCGATCTTCATCTCAAGCACTTCACCGATGATCTCTATGTGTTCGTTACTCTTGGGGATTTATTCCCCTAGATGAATTAAGTTGTCTGAGAGTCACCAAGGTTGTGGTTGATCCCGGAAAGTTTATATTGCCCTCTCCTTTGTGAGAATTTGATAGTGAAAACCAAACTAGATCTTGGTGATCATTCAGAGTGGATTAGGGTTAAAAGAGACCTGACTCTTTGTGAGCTCCACAACGGAGATGTATGCATCCTTTGTGGGTGGCCAAACTTTAAGAAGAAATCTTGTGTCTTTGTGTCTCTCATATTGATTTACTTCTTGTTCTTGTTCAAGATTTATTCTTATTTAGAATTAGACCTAACCCTAAATTTGAATCCTAGAGTTTAGGTTGCTTCTAGTTGTTCACATTATTTCTCTAAGCTCCATATTATCTAGGTTGCTAAGAGTAAGCTTATCGGGATCTAGACGCATCGTCTTGACTCCCAATCTACTTTTCCGCTGCATGAAGTTTCTGGTGACCGGACATATTCGGCCCCCAAATCAGACATATCTGGTCTAGCCCGAACATATCCGACTTGAGACCAGACATATCCGATTCCCAAATCAGATATATCTAGCCTAGCCCGGACATATCCGACCCTACAATTTTAACTGTTTAAATTAAGTGAGTTTCATGTTTGATTGATTATTCACCCAATAGATGCTTGACTTTGCCCCACTGCTTTATTAGTTGACTCAGGAGAGAAACTGGGTACGGACCCGTGGATCGGTCAGCCGGTGTGCTGTGGATTGTGTCAACAGCCCTTTTTCTCAGGAGCAGTGGCACTGCTCAACTTTGTTGATGACTAAGGAAAATGTTGCTATATGTGGACCACGTGAGATAGATATGGTCTTGGATCAAGACTATACACGGACTGAGCGTGGAAAGCGTGTGGTGTGTTGATCGGATTTTCCCCTGTAGGGTGTACATCGATTCGAATCGCCGTGACTCTCGGGTATGATTAACCGCTTGTTTGTGGCAGTCATCATGTAGTAACTTTATGAGCTCAACTTGATCAATGTAACTGTTGTTATCTTGTTTAAACTTAATTGCTTGCAACTCTTGTATGAGTAGAATTGGATGCACCTCTCCTGGTAATGATTTGAATACAGCTGGTTCATGAAAGTAAGAATTGGAAAGGATTTTGAATAGAGTTAAAACTTAAAAGTAATGACTCACTCTTAACGCGAGTTTAACATAGTATAGAGCTTCCCCTATTCAGCCTTGCATGCTAGGAGTTGGCTGTTTATGACCACGTTGACGGGTCAGTCTTGCTGAGCTTTAGTTGCTCAAGCTTTGCTTGTGGATTATAATTGTGTGCAGAGAATCCTGAGTGTTGTGGTTGATGCGACAAGTTTGTTTGGCCCAATGGCGAGCCCGATGATTGGGAGGTGACTTGGGAGCTGGCCCCGTGAGTAGTCATCGAGGTCTTTGCATCATAGGGCTAGATGCGGGCCCTTGTATCATCGAGTGCTAGTCTTTTGTATCGCTTCCGCTATGTTTTAAAACTTTGAGCACTTCATTATCCAAGTGATTTTATGTAATTAAAGAACTCATGTAATAACTCTCTTGTTTCGAACTATGTATG
>VSTD030002608.1:0-11650 GCA_008808055.3 Sporobolus alterniflorus
CTAATACAAATTTACTACATACATTAACTAAAAAACTCAGCTTCTTCTTCAACTTCGGCCGGCGCCGGGAGGGAGAGAGTGTCGGTGGCCGGGCCAGCGGTGTCGGGCCTCGGGCGCTAGTTTTCCAGGGTGGCAGCTGCAGACAGGAGAGAGGAGAGAGAGATGATAGAAAGGGGGAAGAAAGAAAAAGGAATCAGGCAGTTTCTGAATATGCCTATATTATGAATATAGGTGGGTTGTGCCAGTAAGCCTTGCTCGCGTACATTCATCTGTCAAGTCACATCACCGACAAAAATAAGTCATGTATATTCATCAGTGATGTGGCTTGATTGACACATAGCAGCACCACGTTGGCTCGAGCCCTCAATACATTCGTCGGTGACCTGGCCACACCGACGAACATAACATATGTTCATCAGTTTCAGGCACCGATGAACGTATTTTGCTCCAAATGAACGTACACTATTTTCTTGTAGTGTGTGTTCAATGACTAAGTCAAAGTACTCAAAACCTTGAGAGTATCCTTGAATGATTTGAAACTTTAGTGAGTGTTTTGTTCAAGCTTCAATCGGACAGACCGGTTGAGCAAACCGTTAAGACCAGTTTGTGTAAGCACTGGGGGTTAGAGTCAGTTTGAAATAGTCTGACCAGTTGAGCAAACCGATCAGCATAGTCTTAGAGGTTTGAGTTTAGCCGAGTGTGTGTTTAAGTGCTGGAAACCATAGGTTAAGTGGCCAGGTGTTGTTTAGCAACCAAGGTAGGTGTTAGTGAAGTGTTTATGCTAGGTTGGTTGGGTTGGGTGTCAACAACCAGTCAGACCGATCTGTCACACCTGTCTACAAACCCAAGAGCTACTTTCCTAAAACTTGTTTAAATAAGGCTCTACTCCTCCCTTCGTTTTGTGCTACTTTCTGACCAACTTAGAAGCATTCAAATGACTAGTAGAGCTCTCCCTAACCTCTCTTTGTGAGACTTGAGTATTTGGTACAAGATTCTTGAGTTGGATTGAGAGATTTGAGTAGTGTGAACACTAGAGAAGTAATCTTAAGCCTTGTGCACTTTGGAATGCATCAAGCAACTCATGAAGCATTCGTTACTCTTGGAGGTGAAGCCCACTAGATGGATATGTGTCACACTAGAGCTTTCAAGCTTCTGGTGAACCTTGGGAAAGTTTATAAATGTCTATTTTGCCTCCGCAAGGAAAGAAGCAAAACTAGTGGATTGGGGAAAGTGGTTGAAAGTGACTCAACTTGGAGTTGGTCTTGTGAGCAGCTCAAGCTTCCACAACGGAGACGTAGGGATCGCAGTGGTGTGGTTTTGAAATTCGGCAAACATATCATAGAGTCATCTTTTCGGTTTGCCTTTCTTGTTGTTTTCTAGTTCATAATTGTACTTATATGTCCTTGTGAGGAGCTAAAGCTTCCTCAACAGAGATAAAGGGATCGAAGTGGTGTGGTTCTAAACTTCAGCAAACAAATAGAGTCATGAAAGTCCCTTGATGTCGCCTAGAGGGGGTGAATAGGCATTTTTAAAATTTAAACAAAACATGCAGTAGAATTAAACTATGAAAATTGGACACTCCAGTTTGGCAAACCAGACATTTCAGTTTTATTAGAAAGATATGAACAAACCTACTCAAGAAATCTTCCAGGTACTTTATAAAATATAATAAGATATAATAACAACTTGGAGAACCACTAAAAGTATATTCACAAAGAATCCACTTGAGAACTAAATGATCAAAACCGGATGTTCCAGTTTGGCAAACTAGACAGTCCGATTTCCTCGGGACAAAAACTTTAAAAAACACAAAGCAAGTTTCCAATTGAGTTCAATACTAACTTACGACTATGAGGGTGCAGGCAAGCTCAAGATATGTAGACACAAGTAAATTAAGCACTACTACAAATGCACCCTAGTAGATCCAAGAACGAGTAATTGAGCATGATCACAAGGAGGCAAACCAAAGGATGGACACGGTGATTTGTTTGTTGAAGTTCAAAATCACCAACCCCAATATTCCTACGTCTCCATTGAGGAAGCTTGAATTGCTCATCGATGTCAACTCTAAGCTGAGTCTCTTTCAACTACTTTCCTCACTCCACTAAGATCTTGCTTCTTTCCTTATGGGGACAAAGCGGCCCTTTACAAACTTTTTCAAGGCTTACCACAAGCTTGGGAGCTCTAGGGTGATGCTAAGCCATGTAGGAGGTTTCACCTCTAAGAGTAACAAATGCCACAAAGATTAGCTTCACAAAACTCAAGTGCTCAAGTGCATAAATGCTCAAAAAGAGGATTCTCTCATGCCAAACATGAATTTCTAAGAAATCACACAAACCTCACCAAGAGGTGTTGGGGAGAGCTCACAAATGATTGGAGATGAGTATTTTCATGGGTGACACTAGCAGCCTCCAAAGGAGGGAGGGGAAATATTTTAAACTTGTCATCCAAAAACTAGCCGTTGAGAACTAGTCAGTAAAAATTGAAACGTTTGGTATTTCAAAACTAGTCGTTGGAGGAATCTGCTCAAACCAGACCCTCCTGTTTGGGAAATCGGAACATTCGTTTTTTCCTGGTTTAGTGAGATGTGGAGTGTATGTGGCCATTGTGTTTTACTCATCTCACTTGGGTTTTTAGTCTTTTGTTGAGCATTGAGACTTTGTTGGTGTCATACCCGATTTTACAAGCAAAACCAAGTACTCATCTCATGTGTGCCCAGGATCATTTATTCCATACATATGGATCGAAAGTGTTCTCAGATAACCAAATGTCACGAATAAAGTATATTTATTACACAAATGATATCACTAAAGACTAAGACGACTCTCTTGCGAAACAAAACAGCGGAAGACTATAACTCCACAGGAACAGCAACCGGGGCAGCGCAAAGTCTAGAGCTCCTCGTCAAAGAATTACAGCCCATCTTCACCTTCTGAGCAGCATGTTTTTACAGCAGGGAGAAATAACAAGGTTGAGTACACTTATGGTTGGTACTTAGTAAGTGCAGGAATAAAATGATATGCAAGATATAATATCAAGGTAAAAACTAGAGTAAAAATGATAAGCAGAAATGCACCTATACTTGACTCTCAAATTGTTAACACATATTTGCTATGTTAGTGTTGTAGACTAAGACTACCCAATTAAGTTGAATTAATATTCTCAAAGTATGATCCAAAAAGGGGTCACTATGGGTCACATCAATCCATATATTCTACACCAAAACCATTCCACCCATCACACAACATACCATCTAGTCAAAACAGGATCTCAAACCGCTTGTAACCATAAGCATGGCTGTCATGACAGTTGTACACTTTGTAAAAGTTAGCGCCCTGTACCCACGAGTAGTGATTTCATCGCTATCTAAGCGATTATAGAAACCTCATTTTTGTCATTCTTTACACTTCATTTGGTGTATGGCCCAGAGATCACTACATGTTGTTATAAAGGTCTACTACAGGAGTTAGTCATGTTTTGCTATGGTTTTCCCGGACCTCGGGTCTCTACTTGCAGTGCTAAGGTTTCCTCGTGACTCGAGCCCCTCTTGCACCTTGTGGATCAGACCACGTTCTGTGTCTTTTTCCACACCACCGAGCAAGACTTAGCCTACATCATCTCTAATTAGTAAGCAAGTCGTTCCATACCGGGCACATGGCGGCACCTGTTATCCTGGGGTGTCTACTCCTAAGACTCAATCCTTAGCAGATTCGAGCATGACTAACCACAACACCCGACAGATTCCAACCGTCTCTACCATTCTAACCCATGCTCAAACCATAGTATCGAGCCTCACCACGGTCACCTCACATCATGACGGATGGAAGACCATTACTCTCAACACTCAACACAAGCTAAACTCAACATCATAGAGATGGAAGACTTGTACGAAGACTCAAGACTGCATGACTAAAACATTCTACCCATCCATAAAAACCAAGATCTAAAGTATAAAGGCATAGGTAACCAATTAATGCATGCGACTAGTGTATACTAGAGGGAGAAAGCATAGTGGAATAAAAGTGGTCAAGGGTCACTTGCCTTGCTCTTCCACTAGCTGCTGCTCAAAGTCTTGGAAGTCGAGTTCTTAAAGATTCTCGAAGTCGTCAGCGCCTAACGACAGTGATCGAAAATAAGCAATACAAGCAAATAAATAAACAGTATACCAAATAATACCTAATGACTAAGTAAACCATACCAACAGATGCTACTCACCACTATGAACAAGTGAGCATAAGAATCATCTTAATTGGAGCTACGATTAGCAAGTTATAAAGGTTTGAAGTTAATAGATTAAATAGGTAATTAAAATTAACATATTAATTAAGAAAAAGACTTAATTGTAATTATAAAAACTTAAATAGGGATCTAAGTGTAAAATTGCAGGGACTAAAATATAATTTCAGAAAAGTTCAGGGTGTTTTTACAAAATGCCAGGGCTCCGACAAATTTCTAGATTAATCAAATTATTTTTCTATACAAAAGGCATAGACCGAGTCTATAGGCTGCTCGACCGAGTCTACGGCCATGACTCATCATGGTCCATCGGTTTCATTGAACAGTGGCTATCGGTTCATGGATCTAGGGCTAGGATCTAATCGAGCGAAGGGGTATGTGATCTTCTAATCATGGCCACAGATCAAGCGACGGATGGCTCACAACTACTCCGGCCACGGGGTGGTGTGACTGGCCCGCGACGATGACTCACCGGAGCTGGTCATATATGGCGCTCCGGGCCTCAGTTTTCAATGAGGTTTTCACCTATGGCATCATGGCGATGCGGTGAACCCATCTTGCTCACCTTGGGGTGACGGCGGGCAACGATGGTGGCTGGTGACAGCAGTGCACCTTGCTCCTCTCCTCAGGTCGATGTGTGGCATCTCAAAGGGTTCTCCAGTGATGAAAAGACCATGGGTGGCGGCGGCAGCTCCTCCTTGATCTCGCCGACCCCTTCAATTGCCAAGAAAATCGTCGAAAACTCGGACTCGACTGCGTGCTAGGGCTTCAGTTTTGCGAGCAGAAATTCGGGCTCTACCAGCGACTATTTATAGGGATTCTTGTACCTACTCATAACTGACACGGAGACCTAGCGATCTTATCTCCAAGACGAAACTAACTCGCAGGATTCGCGAAGATAATGAAAAGGGGGTGATTCCTTCGGTGGCTTCGGTTCTTGATTCTGAGATGAAGATGATATCGGTTTGGGCTCGAGCTGGCCACTGGGCCGCCGGCCACTGCGCATGTCCAGGCCAAAAGGGAAAATGGGAGAGGAGGCCGGCTGGATCGGCTAGCGAGCCAGGCTGGGTTTAGGCCCATGGCCAATGAAGATAGGAAAAAGGTTTTTCATTTATTCAAGTCTTTTTGGAAATTAAACTCTTTCGATTCAAATTCAAATTTAAACTTCAAACGATTCCTATTCACGAAATAAAATACAACAACACATATCAATACAAAAGAAAATATGCAGCGGCATGAATGCGACGAACAATAATTATTTATTTAAATAAATAATTTCTAGAGTTGGCAATCCATATAGTATCTTTCTTGATAGAGCGGCATGGCTATACTCAAGATTAAATAAAAGAGTCTTTGTCAACTTGAGCTTGCATAAATATAAATCTTGCCACTTCTTTTTCATCTTCATGAGGGTTGCCATATGTACTTTTCGTTTGTCATCTTCTCCTAGAGCTTGTGACTTGGTAGACTTCAAATCGTATGAACTATTTCCACTTTTGATCTTCAAAGTCACTTTTCAATCTTGATTCAATAAATATTGGCACTTAGAGATTCTTTATGGTAGTTGATTCCTCATATTTAGACATCCACTTGCCCTTCTCCATAATATCTGATACCTCGATGCTAAGACTTTCACTTGCTCTTCTCTGAAGCATGGTTTATCGTGGATAAGTCCTTATTAATCCTTCTTTAACTACCATCATGTCTTACACATCACTTCATATCTTTCATAGGCTCATTCTTGAAACTCTTCTTCTTGTTTGTAGGATAAGATCATCAATTATTGTCTTCTCGATATGATCAAGTTGTTTCCATAGATATCCAATACTTAGAAGTAACACTTGATCAATCCTTTCTTGGTTATGAGTAAGCCACTAGTGTTGAACCAAGGTCATGTTCATTGTCTTCTTGTTCATGTGTTTTTTATGCTTGGCTTAACATAGATTATTCAATATGGAACTATTTATTGATTGACTACACATATCGATCACATAGTTTCATTTGCTCCATAATTGTACTTCAAGAGATATATCAATGAGTACATTTGCACTTTACATTTAGAATCTGCTCATATACTTAACAAAAGATATTAGACCTTTAATCAAGTTGTCATTCAAGTCACCTTTTCAGTTTGCATTTCTTGTTGTTTTCTAGTTCATACTTGTTATTTTGTGTCGGTACCCTGGACATCAGGTACCTGCAACACCAAGACAAGAACCACCAAAAGAATGAGTCAACACCCGCGCACTGACTTTAGGACCCCACCTCCTTGAGAGTGTTGGCACTCATAAAACACCGATTTCATGCGCCAACATATCGAGTAAATGTATGAAATAACCATGTATTTGCCTTGGCTACTAACCTAGTTCCACGATTTTAGTGTCTATTCGATTTCAGGAACATAGGTGCCAAATTAGAGCATTTCAAGAAATTACAAGAATATTTGAAATTCCACCAAAGATAGTGTCACTAAAGGAATATTTGTGACACGTAGACCACGTGGAGCCAAACCACAAGTTAAAGGGGCACAAGGGCCAGTCGGCCGGCCCAACCCCTTGGCTGTCTGGCAAACTTTGAGTTGGTTTAGGCTGAGACTTGACAGCTATACTCCTAAGTTGGTTTACAAGAGTATCCCATGTTTGAAAGTTAGTGGAGACCAGGAGGAGTGGCCGACTGGCCACATGGTTGACCGCCCAGCCGTCCATCAACTCCAAACCGACTCAATTAAGTCGGTGGAAGCTCCCCTCGACCTCTATATAAGGATTCTCATGATAGAATTCAGAACACACCACACTATACATGTAGTTCTTCACTTGTAAAGGTTCCAGTTTAGTAGTAGAAGTGCAGGCAAAGCCCTGTCAGGAGTTAAGAGTTGAGTCGAGTCTTCGTTTGAGCTCCGAAAGTAGTCTCGGAGATCGGTGTGCTCTTGTATCCTTACCTTTCTTTATAGACTTTGAGTCCTAGTTCTTATATGTTCTGTTCTGATTTTTTCTTGAGCTTTGATGCGTGCATAGTTACTATCACTTGGTCCCTATTGTTTGTTGTTATTGCTCTGTGTGTTATCTGTCCAACTCGGTAGATTACTCTCGCTCCTCATAGCTTGAGTGGTTTACCGACGTTAGTGTGTTTCCTTGTATTTCATCGGCTGACGAGGAAGCATTTGATTTTACTCGTGGATGTGGTGTTCAGGTTTAAATCCTTCAGTGAAGCTCCACTATTTAGCATCCAACTTCTTCCACCGGAGGAGTAGGCCTACAAAACAATTCAAGCCTTATTTTTAGGTACCCAAACTTGTTTAGATCCTTTCAAGTTACTGACAAGACATTTTGGCACCCACACACAAGCCTTTGACCTCTTGTGGTGAGGTCCAACATATAAGGCAACAATTCTACCAAACTTATTTCTCATAAGAATATAGGATGCATCAAATTCATAATAAGATATATGAGAAACATAAGAAGTATTAGCATTAGAAGCATAAGAAATATGGTTAGTGTTATTCAGGCTTTGCTTCTTCGCTTGGTGAGAGTTACCTTTGGTAAACTTGATGAACTCTTTGCCATTTGAGTTCACTCTTGAATTGTGCTTGTCATCACTTTTGTAGCCAGTGCTATTTTTAATGTGTGGCCTCCCTGCATTTAAGAATACACTTCTTGCATATTCAATTTTTTCATCAATATTGGCCTTTTCTTCCTTCTTGTGATGAGTAGGCTTCATTTGTTGTTGAGGAGCAAGCTTAGGCATGGTTTTTTCCTTCTCAAGCTTATTCACCATATTTCTACGATTATCTTGAGATGGTTGCACCTTGTCTTGCTTCTCCAATATACTTACTTTTTGTTCAAGCTTCTTGACTTCAAGCTTCAAGTGATTATTCTCTTTACCTATAGCTTCATCACAAGACTCTACAAGCACTTGCTCAACATTGGAATATTGGCCTTGAGCACAAAGAGCATTAATATTAACATTATAGCATCTATTGCAACTGTTGCTAGTGGACGCTTTAGCTCTATTGAGATCACTAGAGGGATTTGAAGAGGAACTTGACCAAAGAGCATTAAATTACACTTCAAAATCCATATGAATCTTTTGCAAGGCATCATGTGATTCTTGAAGAGCACCAATTGAGCTCTCGAGACTAATAGTAGTCTCCTTGCTTTTAGCAAATTCTTGACCAAGTTTCTCATTCTTCTCTTTCTCAAGTGCTAGGAGTTTCTTGAGTTCACTATTGCTTTCTATTTCTTAAACAAGCAACATCTCTTGTTGTTCAAGAAGCTCATCTCTCAAATTTATTTACTTCATGAGCCCATCTAGCTTTGCGGTTGGATTTTTGCCAAGATCAAAAGCCTCACCACTTTCATCACTAGATAAATCATCATCACTATAGACGTATTTAGGAGATGAGTGACCTTTGATCTTTACCTTCTTTTTGCTTTCTTTGGCCATGAGGCATGTGTGCTTGGAGAGATTTGGAAATAGTGACTTGCTAGAAGAAGAGTTTCCCTTGATGGCAATGGTTGTCATATCTTTACTATCCGAGTCGGAGCTCTCATCATTTGAGTCTCACTCTTGTCCAATATGAGATTTACCATAGGACTTCTTCTTGTAGTACTTCTTGTCTTTCTTGTCCTTGGTGTATGTCTTGTCTTTCTTCTTCTTATTGTTTTCATCTTCTTCCCTTCTCTCATAGGGGCATTGAGCAATGAGGTGCCCATTCTTGCCACAATTATAGAACACTCTTTCGCTTCTAGTCATTGGCTTTTCTCCTTTGTTTCCCTTGAGAGCTCTTCTTTTAGCCATGAACTTGTTGTAGTTCTTGATGAAGAGAGTCATTCCTTCATCATCATCTTCATCCTCTTCTTCTTCTTCTCCCTCACTTAAGCTCTCAAATCACAATTTGCTTCTTCTTGCTCTTCTTACTTGCCTTGAGGGCAATATCTTATTTTCTTGAGGAAGTGATGCCCTTGGACAAGTTCTTGACATGGTTGGCTTCTTCAACTAGCATTTTATGATTGATGATTTTGCCAAGAACGTCATTCAGAGTTATCTTCTTGAAGGTTGGGCCTTGTTGATTCAAGGATATTACCGTTGTATCCTTGACGGCATAAGCGCTTAGCATCCCATCTATCATCCTCCGGTCGCCCCATCTTCTTGAGCCATAGGCTCACACTTTATTGACAAGCTTGTTTAGCCAATTGTACATCTCTTGAGGACCTTCATCATCAAGTATGACAAATCTATCAATTTGCCCTTCAATGAGTTGCCTCTTGGCTTTCTTCACGGGCTTGGTACCTTCATGGGCTCTTTGAAGAGTGTCCCAAATGTCTTTGGCCTTCTCAAGACCATTGACTCTATCAAACTCATCTTTTTCTAATGAGGATAGGAGAACTGATGAAGCTTGAGCGTTGCGATGAATTTGTTGAAGTTGCTCATAACTTGGTTTTTCATCTTCATTGGGGAATTCAACACTTGTAGGCTCAATAGTCCAAATGCTCAAATTGAGCAAGATTAGATGCACCTTCATCGAGTATCTCCATTTGGTATAGTCTGTCCTATCGAAACAGGGGCTTTACCAACAGGTACCGAGGTGATGGTGTTAGAGGGAGGCAAATTATCATAGTTAAAGGAAGTAGTTTTATAGGATCTCTTATCTCCATTATTTCCTCTTTTGCCCTTGACTTCTTCTTCTGATGAATCATCGGTTTCTTCATTTGATGGAGAGGAAGTAAGTCAATTGCCAACTTTTAGAATCCTTAAGCTTTTTTTGAGCTTATCAATCTTTATTTGAAGCTTGAGTTGCATGAGCTCGGAGGAGAGTTGCTCCACTCACGAGCCCTTTGGAGTGGCAACAACGGGGGTGGTCTTTCCACTGGAGGCATCACCCTTAGGTGGAGGTGCCTCATACACGCGGTTAAGCTCTTTGACGGAGAGTTTGACTCATATACTAATTGAAAATCACCTAGAGGAGGGGGCGGGGTGAATAGGCAATCACAATTTTCAGTCCTGCAAGCACTTAGCTAAAATGTGAGACTGACAGTGTCAGTCGGACAATGTCCAGTCCCAGTAGACTTTGTCTGGTATTACTGGACAATGTTCGGCTGCTGCGGATTTTGTCCGCCTGACAGTCTCAGGCAGTGAAACCTCACAAGAATAGCTTCGGCTATGAAACAAGATTGACACTATGTTCTAGAGCTGAGCAGGAACAAGAAATGTGGAATAGAACAATCTACCAACTAGAGAGCATTTAGACCAATCATGCACAAGATTAACACAATTTAAATCTAACTATTCAATGATGATCTACTACAAGATAGGCTCAACAAGAAGGTAATTACCACAGCAACAAAGTAGTACACACAAGGTGACAAGAGACACAAGATTTATCCCGAGGTTCAGATTCATAAAGAATCCTATGTCCTCGTTGAGGATCTCATGAAGAGCCAGGTCTCTCTCAACCCTTTCCTGGTTCAAGTGATCACAAAGATCGAACCTTGAGCTACTCACTATCACAAAGGGGTTATACAAACTTCTCAAGGCTCACCACACAAAGCGGTAGCTCAAGGGCAACCTCTAACCGTCTAGGAGCAAGGCTCCAAGAGTAACAAGCGTGGAGGATAAAGATTCAAGTGTCAAGACAAGCTTGAAGATGAGATTCACACATGAATCTTGGATCTTGACTTCACTCAATCTCTAGATCAAGAACTTGGAGCGGAAGTTCTAGGATTCAGTGTTTTTGGCCTTTGGAGATGAAGGAGATGAGCTTTAGCAACAGGAGATTCGAGTGGCCAAGAGAGAGAGAGAGAGAGAGCCATTGGAGGAGTATGGATATTTATAGAGCTCTCTCAAGAAACTAGTCGTTGGGCTCAGATTCAAATTTTGGACAAAGTCTGGTGGGAGCAGACTTTGTTCGCCTGACGCTCTCGAGTGGAGATAGGTGGTTTGAGTGGGAATTTGCTTGAATTGGCAATATACACTTCATCCTTCACACCCCTCTTAATAGTATGGTGTTCCTAAACTCAAGAAACATAAAAACTTCTTGTAGCACCGCTGGAGCTCTTTTCTCCAATAAAAGACCCTTTATTTGAATTAACAAGAATTGGGAGGTCTCTTTTCCTTTTCTCCTTTTTGGTTATCTAAATCCCTGCTTAATACTCATTGAAATGTTAGATCCTTATTTGGGTTGTTTCCAATGACTGAAACTCATTAGGGGCCTAGATGCACTTTCACCCTTTTTCAATAGATCTTAACTATCATTGGAATATAATTTCTTTGATGTAGCTCTTTTTTAGATTTGAGCTATATTTTGTACCACTTTTAGTAAAAATTGAATAAATTCATTATTATATTACTAGATCTATCTCATCCAACAAATTTTTGCAATTTTGATTAATATAAGATAAAATTCTAACCTTAGAGC
>VSTD030002609.1:0-11648 GCA_008808055.3 Sporobolus alterniflorus
CCGATCTGACCATAAAAGTTTGAAGTACATTTTCACACAACGGGACTTGAAACTTGAGGCAGTGAAGATGGCTCGAGTTAATCAAGGATTATGAGCTGGAAGTGCACAATCATCCGAGAAAGGAAATTGTAGTTGCAGACATGCTGAGTCACAAGACTCATTGCAACTATTTGCCAGATGTGCCTCTCACTGGAGAAGAGTCTAGCATGAAAGTATTACCGAACTTATCGTTGTACAACATCACCCTCACACCCATATTGAGGGAAGAAATCAATTCTACTCAGAAGAATGATGAAGGTATGACACATGTGAGGATAAGATTGTTAGAAGGTGACCCAAAGGTCAACTGCATCTGTGAGGATGCGGAAGGAATTTTATGGTTCAAGGACAGACTTGTTGTGCCAAAGAAGGTAGTGCTTAAGAAGAAGATATTAGACGAAGCTCATACCTTGAGGTAGTCTATTCATCCGGGTAGTACCAAGATGTATTGTGACCTAAGGAAGCAATTATGGTGGACACGAATGAAGCACGAGATAGCTAGCTATGCATCCGAGTGCGATACGTGCAGAAAGGTCAAAGCTGATTATATGAACCTTGGACGATTGTTACAACCACTGAGTATTCCAGCACGGAAGAGGGATGACATAAGTATGGACTTCATTGTGCACTTACCACTGACTGCCTTCAAGTCTAACTTGATTTGGGTGATCGTGCAATCGCATGAATGCAACAAATAATTATTTATTTAAATATATAACCTTGTAGAATTCTATTCTTTTACGAAAATCAGGGCGTTACAAAACCTTGCACCACTCCAGTCAGTGACCCTACGCAATATCACAGCTTGGTCGGTGCTCTGTAGTACCTAACATTCACTTGCCTGAATATTTCTTATGCAGTTCAGCAGGAGTGTCTCCACATGCATGACCCAAGAGAGCCACACATGACTGGCTTGAAGTGCATTCTATGCTATGTTGAGGGCACTCTGATATCGACTGGGCCGAGTTCCCCAACACTGACCAGTCCACTTTCGGGTATGCAGTCCTCCTTGGTGACAATCTCATCTCCTGGTCCTCCAAGTGCTAGAACACGGTATCTCGCTCCAGCGCAAAAGCAGAATACTGGGTTCTTACCAATGGTGTTGCGGAGACTTCTTGGCTTCGCCAATTACTTACGGAGTTGCACTCCCCTCTGACCCGTAGGACTCTTGTCTATTGCGACAATGTCAGTGTCATCTACTTGGCATCCAACCCGGTTCAACAACAACACACAAATCATGTCAAGATTGATCTCCACTTCATCTGTGACAAGGTCGCCATTGGGGAACTTTGCATTCTGCACGTCCTGACAACTTCTCAGTTTGTCGATATCTTCACCAAGGGTCTACCATCTCCCCTCTTCTCTGAGTTTCACTCCAGTCTCAACCTATGTCGTGGCTAGACTTGGGACTATGGGGGAGGGGGTGTTAGATTGAATTCTCTTCGGTTGTATTATAGGTTTATTGGGCTCCGGGACCACCTCCTGTGTGAGGCTTGGTTCAATCCATCACTCCTGCTCTCCCTATGGCCGGTGATGATGCCAATAGGCTTGCGGCCACTAAGGTCGCCATCGCTCTACAACAGCGCATCACTGACATCATGGCCACCCTCCAGGCCATCGAGGAAAAGGCCACTGAGGCTCATGATCGTGTCCGCGCCATCGCCCTTCTCCTCAAAGAAGAATAGACTTCTGCTGCCGACCTAGAGGCCGAGGTCTCGGTGGATGCCCTGCTGCTGGCACTGACCACCGCCGTCTCCTTCACTGTGCCGTCACACCCACCCTTTGGGGGTGACACCGCTGTCATCACCGTGCTCCACTTGCAGGCCTCTTGTCTCGACTGTTCTAGATCCATCTTGTACTGGCTATTCCCACTAGTGCAATCCAGTTCTGCTCACCCTAAAGTGCTATGAACTCACCAACCACATACACTCCTTCCATCAACGACCCTACCTGGGGTTGCCTGGAGACCATAGTCCTCTCCTAGATCTTTGGCACGATCATCGGCAAGCTTCAGAACATCGCCAAGGAGCACGGCGTCACCACGCGCTAAATCTGGCACATGATCGAGCATCGGTTCATCAACAACAGTAAAATGTGCATGCTTCACCTCGATGCCATGTTCCGCAACTTCATCCAGGGTGACCTCTCAGTGAGCGCCTACTGACGCAAGATGAAGACCATGGCTATCTCTGACCGCAACCTCGTCCTCAACATCTTCGGGGGCTAAACAAGCGGTACGATGATCTTCAAGCCATCGTCACGTGTAGCACATTGTTCACGTCCTTCCACAAGGTTTGGGACGACCTAGTGTTGGAGGAACTCATGCTCAGCCCCAACAGGACCATGCCTACCCTGCAAGTGTTCTACTCCAACAACAACCCTACCCTGCCTCCCCCTGCTCTATCCTCTCCCATGTCAATGGCAGCTATAGTCGAGGACAGGATCACGATCGAGGCCATTACGGCAAGACCGACAGAGGTAATGATGGCAGAGGTAATGGCGGCAGTGGCCACAACCCTTCCGGCCAGGGCAAGAAGGGCCAGGGCAGCAAGCACAGCCCTACCCCATCTTCTTGGCCCTCCTTATACAATCCTTGGACTGGTACCATCAAAATGTACCCCGGTCCAGCTCTAGGGAAACAGTAGCAACACCACCTTCTGTAGCAGCAGTCTCTTGTCACTGTGCCTGGACCGACCATGGTCAGCCCAATGTTCACACATCCTCTGGCGCTAATCCCGGCTCCACTGCCGATGTATGCCTCCCAGCAGTAGTAGGCCACTTCTCCATCCTGGATGCCCTAGCACGACTCATGGGACTAGCAATTGCTAGCCAACTCCATCAACATGATGATGCTCCAAACGCCTCCCTCTAGGGAGGTAGTAGTAGCACCACCTTCTGTAGCAGTAGTCTCTTGTCACTGTGCCTGGACCGACCATGGTCAGCCCAACGTTCACACATCCTCTGGCGCTAATCCCGGCTCCACCGCCGATGTACGTCTCCCAGCAGTAGTAGGCCACTTCTCCATCCTGGATGCCCTAGCACGACTCGTGGGACTAGTAATTGCTAGCCAACTCCTTCAACATGATGATGGTCCAAATGCCTTCCTCAGTTATAGAGTGGGTCACCGACTTCGGTACGTCAAATCAGACCACGTCTAATCCTGGTAACATCTCCCTCTTTAGACCACCTCATCCCACTATACCTTCATCCATTGTTGTTGGCAACGGATCCATTCTACCTCTCACATCAGTACGTGACACAGTTCTCCCCAAACCTTTTTATCTTAAAAATGTTGTTGTTACACCTGACATCATTAAGACTCTTCTTTCCGTTCATCAAATTTACCACTAACAATTGGTGTTCAATGGAATTTGACCCTTTTGGCCTATCTGTAAAGGATCTTTCTACCAGGAACGTGATCACCAGGTGTAATCACTTCAGGCCACTATACACCATCTGTCTTCCTCCCATGCATCCTCCTTAGGCATCCACATACTATGCCCTTATTGCTGCTACTAACTCCATTTCACTCTGGCATCATCATCTCCGTCATACTGGCCCCGACGCTTTTTCAAAGCTTTCTACTAGTAGTGTTATCATATGTAATAAACCCTGAGATCTTCCTGTCTGCCATGCTTGTCAGGTCGAGTGACACACTAAACTTTCATTTCATAGGTTGTCATCTCGTGCCACACAATATTTTGAATTAATTCATTGTGATCTTTGTACATCTCCCATTGTTAGTGTCTCAGGTTCTAAATATTATCTAATCATTCTTGATGATCTTTAGCACTACTCTTGGACTTTTCCTTTGCGCCTGAGGTAAAACACATTTTTGATTATCACCCAGTTCTTTTATTTTATCAGCACTCTGTTTGGTCGCAAGGTTAAGAGTGTTCAATGTGACAATGGATGTGAGTTCGACAACTCATCCTCAATGCAGTTCTTCCTTGCTCATGGCTTGCACCTCCAGATGTCTTGCCCATACACCTCTCCTCAAAACGTTAAAGCCAAGCATATGTTGCGCACAACCAACAACATTGTTCGCACTTTGCTATTTCAAGCTTCCATGCCAGCACAATATTGGGTCACGAGCCTCGACACAGCCACATATTTGTTGAACTACCTTCCAACTAAAACCATCACTGCCTCCTGTCCTTATACTACCCTCTACAACACAATGCCTACCTATGAGCATCTCCGGGTCTTTGGGTGTGGCTGCTACCCCGACCTATCCGTGACAGCCCCGCATAAGATTGCTCCTTGTTCCACCCGGTGTGTTTTCATCGGCTATTCCCCGGACCACAAAGGGTATCGCTACCTTGATCTTTCCACTAATTGCACCGTGATCTCCCAACACGTCGTGTTTGATGAGGCCTACTTCCCCTTTGCAGCTTCGCCCCATCCCACTAACGATTATGAGTTCTTATCTGAGATGGATTCGGTGCTCTCACCCATCGGAACACGCCTCAGTGCAGGTACCTCGGTGACCACAGCTGGCAGTCTAACTGTGCCCTTAGGCGGTCGGACTTCACCCAGTGCAGAGGCTAGTGGTCTGACCGTGCCCTCGATGGTCCGATCAGCCACCCCATCGACTACTCCACGGCTCCACCAGGTGGTCTGACCGTGCCACTAGGTGGTCTGACCACTCGTGTTGCAGAGGCTGGTGGTCAGATCGGGCCTCCAAGTGGTCCGATCGCCCCCTTTGGTGGTCCAACCGCCCACCCGGCAGCTCTGTCCACTTCCTCCGCTCCACGCGCGGCCATGAGAGTCCAGATTTGCCTTTCGCGCCACACACGATAACAATGACTCTGGCATCGACCTCTGTGCCCTGTGTGGCCCCGATGACTCCGTTTGCCACCTCCTCGGTGGTGCCCGTCTCTCCTTCGGCCACCCAACCAATGCCTCGCATGCTGTCGACCAACGCAGTTCCATCTCTCCCGTGGTTCATCCGCACCCGATGTGAACCTGAGGGACCGCTGGCTTCCAGCAACCCAAGCTCCACATCGCCGCCACTCTCTCTCTCCTGTCCCAATGTCAGTTCAGGCTGCCCTCGCCGGTGCTCATTGGCGGGCAGCTATGGAAGAAGACTACGCCGCTCCTATGTCCAACGACACTTGGGACTTGGCAATGTTCCCCCGTGTCGCCAATGTTGTCACCGGCAAGTGGATCTTCAAGCACAATTTCAAGGCCGATGGGACACTTGAGAGGTACAAGGCTCAATGGGTTCTTCACAGGTTCACGCAGTAATCCGGCGTCAATTATGATGAAAACTTTATCCCCATTGTGAAGCCCATGACAATTCACACCATCACGTCCCTTGCTCTCTCATGTGATTAGCCGGTCCACCAGCTTGACAACAAGAACGCATTCCTCCACGGTACACTAACATAGATAGTTTATTGCACATAACCCACCGCATTCTTCAACCCTACTCAGCCCGATTTGGTTTGTCGCATCAACAAGTCTCTTTATGGTTTGAAGTAAGCTCCTCGGGCGTGGTACAATAGGTTTCTAGCTATCTGCTCTCTCTAGGTTTTGTTGAAGCCCAGTTAGATACTTCCCTCTTCATTTTCCGTTGAGGTTCCGAGACCGTTTACCTGCTGCTTTATGTCGATGACATTGTTCTCACAACTTCTAGCACTGAGTTGTTGTAGCAGATCATCTCAGTCATGCAATAGGAGTTCTTTATGAAAGATCTGGGGCTGCTTCATCACTTCCTGGGCATCTCCATCCAGCGCCAGCCTACCGGCTTATTCCTGAGTCAGCGGCAGTACACGATGGAGATTATTGAGCGAGCGGGGATGGTTGACTACAAACCTTGCACCACTCCAGTTAGCGACCCTATGCATTATTGTAGCTTGGTCGGCGCTCTGTAGTACCTGACATTCACTTGCCCGAATATTTCTTACACAGCTCAGCAGGTCTATCTCCACATGAATGATCTAAGGGAGCCGCACATGACTGCCTTGAAGCACATTCTACGCTATGTTGAGGGCACTCTGGATTTTGGTCTTCTTCTTCGTCGATCATCCACATCTAAGCTTGTGGTCTACTCTGACATTGACTTGGCCGGGTGCCGTGACACTCATCGGTCCACTTCCGGGTATGCAGTCTTCCTTGGTCACAACCTCATCTCCTGGTCCTCCAAGCACCAGAGCACAGTATCTCGCTCCAGCGCAGAAGCAGAATACTGGGTTCTTGCCAATGGTGTTGCGGAGACTTCTTGGCTTTGCCAATTACTTATGGAGTTGCAGTCCCTTCTGACCCGCAACACTCTTATCTATTGCGATAATGTTAGTGTCGTCTACTTGGCATCCAACTCGGTTCAGCATCAACGCACGAAGCATGTCGATATTGATCTCCACTTCATTCATGACAAGGTCACCATTGGGGAAGTTTGCATTCTACACGTTCCGACGACTTCTTAGTTTGCCGATATCTTGACCAAGGTCTACCGTCTCCCCTCTTCTCTGAGTTTCACTCCAGTCTCAACATCTGTCGTGGCTAGACTTGGGACTACGGGGGAGGGGGTGTTAGAATGAATTCTCTTGTGTTGTATTATAGGTTTATTGGTCTCTGGCACCAGCTCCTGTGTGAGCCTTGGTTCGGCCCCTTAGGGGTCCTCTGGGGTGGTGCCTGTACTTGTTTAGGGTTTCCCCTTGCACCACCCTTGGCGGTCAGACCGTGAGCGCCTATGCAGCCCCCTTGGACTAGGGTTTCCAGGGGCCTGCCCCCTATATATATGTACCTCTACAACGCAATACAATCATTCAATTTCAGCAGCATATACTTTCCTACAAGCACAAGTGATATATATGCTTACGTCACCGAGACACAGATCAACACTAAATCAAGAACAAATATATCCATCTAACATAAGAACAACAATGCTACAGTGTGGTCTAATTCGAAACCATTCCATTTTGGCTGATGATGAGTACGTGAATCTGCTCTTGCTTCCCTGAGCTCAGTCATATGGCTGATTTATTGTAAAAAGTGATCGAAGGCTGTGTGTGAAGACACGTACAGAGAACGTACGTACGGGATATTAATTCCATCATGTGAAACAAAATGAATCTGCTCCTCATTATTGGTGAGTTCTTCCTTTAATTTGGGTTACCACTACCAACACTCCCTTCAACCTTTACTATATATCAGCTGGCTTTAATTTGTTTTCTACTTTTTATTGGAACATTTTATTGTAAAAATACAAGCGTTTTTCTCCTCTGGCCCATGAGTTAATCACCCGAACTACTTCTGTCTCCACTACCACGGCACTTGTGGCTGCATTATACGGTGATGCTGTGGACACGATGTCCGGACCCTTGCCCCGACAGCTTATGCAGCGGTGCAGTCTCTTAATATTTCTTCTGCTGCACCGCAACATCAGACTTTGCGCTCTGCTAGAGCATGCTTAGTACCTCTTGTGGTACAATACAATAGTATACTCACACTAAGAGACTCAGCTGCTTGGAGCGCCTTGCATGCCTTTGTGTATCCACTATGCCCCCTTCACATTTGCCAGATGAGTTTATTCCTGTTGCATCCTATTCCTATCCACCCCGGCAAACTGGCATCTTAGATCTACCTCTTCTAAGTACCAGCCTACACGATATAGCCATTTGCAAGCACTTTGCTAGCTGTTGTATGCCAAAATTAGATATCTATTTTATAGGAGGCATGCATGCATGGTTGTGAAACTATATATGTTAATCCGAAATGGCATTTCATTATGCATTCACACTAATCCGAATGATCACATCCTGTGAACGAAGGTGTGACCATTAATTAGTACCATAATTATATACATACCGAGATGTAGAAGGTGCTTCATTAACAAGAGTGATAAAAGAGTAATATAAGGTCACGAGACCAGCATACACTGTAATACATTGATAAATGCTTGATTTGGACAAACTTCCCAGTGGAACTTTTCATAGTCACTACTATGAACCGACACTTTAGCCACGCGGCCACATTTTACTATAACAAGGGGGTTCTAATTTGACCTGTCACTACAGTGACCATGCACTATAGTAGCAACGGGCAGCCTTGACATCAACGGCTTGTAAAGTCAGTAGCGATGGTGAAAGCTGATGTCAGATACGTCCGTCACTACAGAGGACCACAGCAGTGACGGACAATGATGATGTCAGCATTGCATTGCCCGTAGCAGCGATGAGCGATGCTAATGTAATCAATGTCCATTGCTACTGTGCCCGTTAGATGATGAAGCATCACACATCTTCACTGAACAGTTGCATGTGCCTTTTCGGAATGGACACAAGTGACTCCATATAAACCGGAATATCGACACTCTTCATAATCGCGAACACAATGTCTTCCAAGGACAATAAGCGCAAGTATGCTGGCGATCACCGAGAAGAAGAGGAGGCAGAGGAGTCCATGACGACGTCGAAGAAGCAAAGGACAAGCGATGATGACGGTGACAACTGCTCCTCATCAACCAATAACTTTTCATCGGTGGAGGAGGTCTCTTCCGAGCAAGAAACCATCAAGCAAGCCTGCTCCAATGGCCGAGACACCATTGTCTAGAAGAATGACTCCATCAGAAATGATGGGACACCTCCGATGACGGGAGCGATGGAAATGATGGTATCGATGATAGTGATGATCAGTTCTCTGACGAGGCCTTCGATTAGTTAATTTGTTGTAGTATAACTATATAGTTGTAGTATTAGTATTGTGTAATAATGAATGGATCACTCAGTTCTCAATTGTTGAATATATCAATCTGTTATAAATCTTTCTTCTTTAAATATCTCAATCATTTGCTATCATATTGTGTAATATATTGAATACATCAATTTGTTCTAAATCTTTGTTATTTAAAAAATCAATAGCGATGGGCCTTAACCATAGTAGCGATAGGATTTGATTAGTGGCGATGAGCATTGATGACGTCACTATGACCATCGCTACAATTCATCAGTAGCGATGGGCATGCCGACATCACTATACCAGTTGCTACTATTCATCAGTAGCGACGGACATGCTGACATAATCAATGCCGCCCGTTGCTACTATTCTTCCTTTTAATTGCACGGCTGCCCCTTAAACCCAAACTCTGGTGGTTTGATTTCACCGCCACCCGCGCGCCCACTCCTAGATTGCCTCCACCGCCATTGGGCCCATGCCGGCACCTCCCTGACCGCCACCAGGTCCACACCATGCGCCTGCTCCTCCTCCACGCCTACCTCGATGCCGCACCACCTCCATCGCCGTCGGGTCCACGTCGGCACATCGCCAACCGCCTCCCCACTGCCACCGGGTCCGTGCCAGCACCTTCCCAACCTCCATGCCATCGATGTCCTTCCCACCCTCTCCCTCTCTCGATCATTTGTTGCATGGATTAAATGTTGGACAAATTAAAAGTTGCATAGATTAAATGTTGCATAGATTGAATGTTGCATGGATTAAATGTTGCATAGAATGAATGTTGCATGGATTAAATACTTTAGTTCCACATTGTATGCCTTACTTCTTACTGTTCCAAAAGGCAACAACAAATATTTTATTGTACTTGATAGCTATTGGACAGACAATACACCCGAGCTCAAAAGCACCCTGAAAAAGTGAAAAACGTAAAGAAAAAGAATCAAACCCATGATCAGTCAACAATAGCAGATAACTATCAAATGCCATATAAACAGTGAATAATTTCCAGCACGAGCCATCCTTTGTTGACGGCCATGAACACGGACAGAAATGAAAAAATCTTTCAATTTTGTAAGGAAGGGTCCAGCCATATGTTTGAAATACAATGCTGTACTGACACCATGCGTATGCTGAAGGTACTTCGATTAATACAGCCTCATGAAAATAATATACTGAAGAAATGTTATATAGTGCAATGAAACAGTTTTGATGTCCAAAAGTATGGTCATCTAAAAAGGATAGTGTTACCAATGTTTTCAAGTCGTCTAATCGACCCTAGTTGCCATGGGACCGACCAGACGATTAATCATGATTAATCTTCGACCACACCGATTAGTCAAGAAGCACTGTAGCACTGCACATATACACCACATCAGCGAGCAAGAGGGAGCAGCCAGCAGCCCAGCATCAAGAGGAGACAGAGCTCATCTTCCTGACTCCTGAGACCCTTGGATGCGGAGTGGCATTGACAGCAGATTCACCATGGGGCCTTGGATGCAGAGGGGTGGCGCCGGCGGCAGCCAAGGGTCCTTGGATGCAAAGAGGCGGCACCAGCAGAAGCTTCACGCTTCACCAAGGGGCCTTGGATGCAGAAGGGCAGCACGGCAGCTTCACCAATGGGGGGCAGGAAGAGGAAGCAGCTAGTCGCCGGTGAAGAGCAGAGTGGGCACCAGTGGACCGAAGGAGACATGTGACAGTGTGGTGCTGGACTGCTTCGTGGGGAGTTGCGGTGAATCTCAGCCTTCAAGGCAGTATATTGCTAAGCCTAGTGGGCCAAATTGACAGCCCAATTCCTCACCTCGAAGCCCAGCTAAGCAGGCCCGTCCGGCAACCTGGTTGTTTTCTCTCCTAATCGGACGACTAATCGCGCTTAATCGATGATTAGTCAAACGATGATGAATCTGGTCAAGATAATTGGGTCGCCCCCCCTAATCGAATTCAAGTAACAGATCAGACTGATTAATCACGACTAATCATGATTAGTTTTGACGACTTGAAAACACTGAGTGTTACCTTCTTGAACAGGACAGTGTACTGGTTGTTAACACAAGTTCCTTCTGGGAAAATCAAGAGGGGATTGTTGTCTGGTTGTTGAACATGGTCCCGTAGCCTGACAGTTCACTCTGTGAATAAAATGAACTTCTATATGATAAATAAGAGCACTCTTTCAAAAAAAAAAGACATACCTCCGTGCAGTAACTTCACGATCCCTAAGATCATTGCGATTAAACCAGATGCAACCCACACTTTCCAATATAGTCTTCTGAATAAATCCTGCAAAGTTTCAAAAAAGCAATAAATAAAGCACCATCTATCATTTGAAATTACAGTAAATCAACAGAGAAGTTTCAGAAGAATGACAACTCACCAACCCATCCAGGATGTTTTTGCATAATGACAGCAAATGCTGTCATTTGCTCAAGAATGATGAAATCAATCATTGATGTATGGTTGGCAACAAACACCTGTCATGTTGGAATAGAGTTGCAAAGGGCGCTAATCAGCAATTAACATTTAAAGAAATTGTCTAACATGGACAGACAGAATAATGATTTCAAATAAATCCTATCACCGTAGCTACATGCTGCCTAAATCCAAAAGCAAAGTCACTATACCATGGCACAGAATTGCTGTAGTGTAAGATATCCCACAAAGTGCAATGGAAAGGATGCTTTGAGCTAGTCCCTCTTATGGAGAGTGATTGTCACAGAATTAGATGGTTGTATTGAGTCATAGAGGGTACAATATATAGGACGGCAGCCCCTGGTGCCTTGTCCCTTAAGACAGCCCTTATGGGCCGGACTTAATACTCACACAGGAGGTGGCCTGATAACCTCTATGATAAATATTATTATAATTCTCTAACACCCCCCGCAGTCACAACTCAGTCACTGCAGATGTTGAGACTGTACTGAAACTCATTAAAC
>VSTD030002610.1:0-11646 GCA_008808055.3 Sporobolus alterniflorus
CAAGTTGATGTGTTCGAGCATGTCGTTGAGGATGCGGACGTTCATAGCATATACAGCTAGGTCCCTTATTCTTCAATGTGCCTATCATGGTTAGCAAACTAGTAGAAAAATAATGAGTAAAAATAAGTCCTTTCTTGTACTAGAGCTAGGTGTTGCCCAACTCCTTTTCTCACAAACATGCTGAACCAAGTTCTTACATGTTCTTACCAAGACAAATAGGAGGAGATGGCAACCAACAAGAAAATAACTTGGAGAAAGTGTATCGGGTGCTGCAGCAACAACTTTGTCAGGCTATAGCCGAGATATATGTGGAGTTGTAGGTGGGCTGAAAATAATGCACAAGGAATAGCTAGAACCACGTTAGTCAATGCATGTTGAATAAGCGTTCAACGACGGTACCGTGCTGGTCCTAGGCTAAACTTTGCTTAGAGACGCGAGCCTAGACACAAATGTAGTCACACAAAATAAACAAAATAAGCTTAGAAAAGTAGCATGAATACTCACTTTTTCTTCTCTCTCTTTTTTTGGTCTGTTGTTCTTTCTTTTGTTTCAGCAGCAAGATTTTTTTTGAACTACTGCAACTTCTTTTGTTTTTTTTCTTTTGTTTCTTCTGTCTCTCTTTTTTCAGCAGCAACCCAAAGACCTTGTACAAGACTTTGGAGCAAATTGATCCTCAAATCTATAGAGCATATAGAACAGCCCTAAGAACAAATATGGGCCAAAGTTTTGGGTGCCAGCGGGTATGATAAATTATGAAAGTTGCAGAAAAAAATTTGGTGACAAAACGTGAAAAGAACTCGAAACTCTAATGGATTAGACACTAAGACCAGCAACATGACATGATGATGCAACCACGAATTCAAAAAACATTAACTAAGTAGTAATAGCAAAAAGCTCAAAGTGTTTGTAGGTAATAAGAAATAGATCTACTATTTTTTGTGGCTTTTTCTAGACTGTAGGTAAATAAGAAAAAAATGAAAGTCTCTCACTGATGAATCTTGCTCTGATTATCACATAATATGGACTCGGGTGGCCTGATCTTTCGATGAGAGGGGATAAGGTTGATCTGAACTGGAGAGACGTTCAGCGCCCGACTACAACCTTTCGAGGATGCGTCATAGCAACCGATACACCAACTCCAGCGGTTG
Source organism: Sporobolus alterniflorus (assembly GCA_008808055.3). Classification (NCBI taxonomy): domain Eukaryota; kingdom Viridiplantae; phylum Streptophyta; class Magnoliopsida; order Poales; family Poaceae; genus Sporobolus; species Sporobolus alterniflorus. The sequence continues at coordinate 1,149 of VSTD030002610.1, forward strand.
TACGTGATCTTGTGGAGCACGATCAACCAAACCACTAGGGTAATCATCGGTTGGTGACATAGAAAGCAGGAACAAATGATTAACAGTATTGTATTCCTTATAGTGAACAATATCCTGAATTTTTGTATGCAACCCGAAATAAAAATGACAAATTTTATCCTCTGTTTTCTCATGTATCCCAGCATGAATCATACACTTTTGCAACTCAGCATAATAATCCTGGACAGACATATCCCTCTGGTCTAAGCATTACAATTTTTCTGTAAGTCATGTTGATAGGCAGGTGGCACAAATCTCTCACGCATATCAGGTTGTAAACGAAGGCTAGACAATTTATTCCACCAGATAATAGCAAAATCCTTAAACTCACTAGTGGCCTGTCTAACACAATGTTGTTCAGGAACACGATGAGAACTAAATTTGTTATCAACAATCATCTCCCAATCTAAATAAGCTTCAGCATCATACAAACCATAAAAGGGAGGAACCATAAACTTAACTTTAGCAAAATGATCATCATTATCGCGAGCATGCTGTTGATTACAGCCACAATGAGGATGACCTCCCATACCTTGCCAATTTGGTCAATGCGGAGGCCATGGAAGCTCTTGGTGCACCTGCTAGTCATCGCATTGCTGCCATCATGGCGGTGGATGTGGAGGGTTCAAGGGCTCCTCATCCTCCACCTCCTCCTCCTCCTCCTCATAGTCGTCCTCATGAGTCTCGCTGGGAAGCTTGGCTTGATCTGTTGGTGGCAATCTATTCTCCAAGACATCAACCCAATCAATGATTCCAGCAATGGAGCGTTCCACTTGCTCAAGAGTTATGTCGGTGGACTGCTGGTTCTTCGTGAATAGCTCAGTCATCACCTTCATCTTGGCTTGAACCTCTTTGTTGCTAATGCATTCTTCTTCTTCATCTACCGTTGGTGGTGGTGGTGGTGGAGGTTGTCCCTGCTTTGCTGGCATGGTGAATAGAAAATAGAGAGCAACACAACTAGTTATAGGTTAGTAAAAACAAAATGCAAGATCGAAGGTGGAAGCACACACTCTCTCAAGCATCTTACCCCGCTCTTATGAGTGTTCTTACACTGCAGGTGGCAATCGGTGGCCATGTGAGAACCAGGAGACCGTGGGTTGAATGCATGCCAAATTTGTTCTGCTCAGGAGAAGGTGTAGCTTGGAAGGCAAAATATGGTGGCTAAACAAATGCAACTTCATGATAGAAAAACCAAGTTGAACAAGTGTTCAAAGTAGGATCTCATTGCTGGTTGAACAAATGTTCAAGGTCTAGTATGATGACACAAAAAGGAGATGCAAAAGGAAATCGAAACAAAGGTAGAAAGAAGAACTCAGCGCAGCACTAGTGAAAAAACTCTTCAACGGAGCTCACTGTGGGGCTGAGGCACTAGTAGAAATCTAATTTTTTACCATTTTATTCTATTTCTATCACTGATTTTGTACCACTAAAATAGGAAGCACATCAAGTTTGAGCTCAATTGGATGGAAGGTGTGGACCAGAAAAAATCACAAATTTTTAGCACGAATCTTAAAGTAGGGCACAAATTCGAATAACGGCACTTCGAAGCTGAATTTAGGCAATCTACATTTTCCATAACTCGGTGGGGTAAAACGATGGAGAATTTTTTTTATCCAACTTTAAAAAAAATGATTTTCAGTTCGTATCGAAAAGTTATGGCCGTTTTACCGAACCACCTCCGATTTATGGTGTTGATGGTGCGGTACCACCTCAGATTGGAAATCGGGTGAAACAACGAGGATGAAAACTTCATGGTGAAGGCATGGTGAGATAGTAGCAAGGAAAGAAAGGCTCAGAAACAAGTTTTGCAATCTATCTAGGGCTTGCAATGCAGAGAATTAACACAAGGCGGCTAGCAGGGCAAACCGATGAATATAGCGGATCGATTTATTGTTGGATTGGTGGAATTAGGTGAGCGGCACAACCAAATGCACAGAGTAGAGTACTACAAACCAAAACAAGAATCTAAACCAGCAACAAGACTCGACCACGATGAACATGGACTCAACAAAGCAACTAAAAAACAAAAATTGGGGTTCTAAGGGCAATAGGACAACGGAAAGTGTATAATTTTTTTGGCTTTTTTGGTGGAGCTTGATACAAAGACAAAAACTAACTAGAAAGCACACGATAATACCTCAAGGGCAACCAAAAATTGGATACTACTTGATGAGAGGTTGGTTCCCAATCTTCCAAGAGGTAGAGTTAAGTCGATTGGTGGAGAGCTCGACGTTGATGAAGAAAGCTCTGAACAGTTGGATGGTAACCTTGCATTCACTACACCATGGCTTTGTTGGTTACCAACACGTGCATTCACAACTTGGCCTCACAAAGAAGGCTTATCCCTGCAAGCGCAATCGAGAACACAAACAAGAATAGGAAAGAATTCAACTAAACATGCAAATGAATGTTTAATTCATGAATGTGGGGCTTTACAAACCATCGAGCGGCAAAACTGTTCTTAACAGATTAATCTAAGCAACACTCAACAAATCTCAATGGTGGCTACTGAATACATAGGCTAGGGGTCATGGCTGATCCCTAGGACGCGTTCCTAGTGGACTCCAACTCGATACATAGGCCATCGACCCAAAATTGGTGTTGCAGCACCAGGAAGGTTCTAGAAATCTGAATTGTTTCATCGATTTGGCCGACTCCAATTTTAGTTGACCATGTGACCAGTGTCATTGGAGAAAGGTTATCTCCTTAACTTTCCATGCATATGTAGATCATCCAAATCGGAGGTCAGACGCATCCTATGCATCAATTTGAAGGCAAGGTGGTCCTGGACTTCGAATTGGACTCGAAGTCAGACTTTGTAACTCCGAATTGGATTGGCTCTCCACCTTGTTGTGCATGTTCCTTGGGCTCTTCAGCACCCTCTTGATGCCCCACATGTCCTCCATGATCCATGCCTTGATTCCTAATAACAATTAAATCATTAGGTAGCAATCTATCCTCAAGATCATTGGCAGACGAACATAAGAACAACATTACCTGGTGATTTAATTGTTGTGCTCATGCTCTCATAATTGGCCCATGCACCTCAATGGAATGTGTGGTTGTATCTAACGTAGTGATGTCCTCATCACCATAAACCCGGCTAGCCCCCGAGTGCCGAGATATAACCGGCCTTGCCCGTCTGTGTTGTGGCACTTTGGCCGATGAGCGTACTTACAAAGGCGATAAAAGAGTACATGATGAAAGGTGCTAGGGATAGAAGTTCCTTACCTAATTTACGTCCCTCGTGTCTAGTTGCACTGCACTGTTGGCTTCTCGAGATCATTCAGCCAGAGATCAAGGGCCACACACTTTCTTTGAAGTCATGGGCGTGTTGGCACGCATTCCTAGTTGTCCAGCCATGCCGGGCAGGCCAACGTGGCTAATGAGTGGGCCTGGTCCCCACTCATGGTGAGTGAGGTGGCATGTGGCCCAGATGACGAAGAGGCTGAGGCGATTAGCATGCCATGCACAATCCCGGGTGTGGGTGTCGAACACCGGCTTTGGTTTCGTCTACATTATAAGTAGCAGGGCTTGGGGGGAGGCGGTTGGACCCCTTACCTTGCCATTTCAATCTTCAGTAGTCTGAGCAGAAACGTTGTTCCTCACCATTGATCTTCAAGCTCACCCTACACCATTGTTTGGGATGGCTAGGGATGGTGACCATGACAAACGCCCATGGGGTGAGGGCCCAACCATGATGACCGACAGCCGCCATATCATCAAGTGAGGACGAACACTAACTCCGACTGGGCCTCATCATCAACTAGGTAGAGCTTCATTCCGAGCAGACAGTTGCCTGGGCTTGCCTCTTATCGTGGCACTGATCATCGCTTGTTTGTTGTTGTAGGCCTTCTCCTCCTCCAGGTGCGGTGGCAATGTCGACAGTGGATGTCGAACAACAGGAGCAGATCCTCACTTGGGACGACATGCAAGGATGGAATGCAATGCTGAGTGTGCCCATGCTGAGGCTATCCGGTAGGACTGCTAGGACATGCGCCTTTACTTCCAACTCCAAGCACTCCATTCACTTCAATCGTATGTTGGAGGAATGCCAGATCCTCCTTTCACTGCAGGTGACGGACCTAGAGGTGCAGGAAGAACACGTGTAGAGTCTACATTCCTTCGATGGGTGGGATCTACTGGTGAAGCTGGAGGAACGTCACGCGCATGTGGTTGAGGTCGAGGACAAATGCACCGCCGGGTCCAAAAAGTTGTCGATGCTCATCATGGGGATCTCCAACACCCCAGTTGACCTCGAGATGCTAGCCATCCGAGATACTCCCTAGCTCTAGAAGACGGTTTAGGAGGTCTTGTCAATGACTAGTCCCATTCTGGAGCACTGCGAGAGGAGCACACCTCCAGCGTCGGTCCCTGGGACTAAACTCTGGCCGACCGCTATCACCATGGCCCTGGGCAATCCTGCTTGCCATTTTTCATTTTTCTCTTTTGGAATAGATGTAATATACATATTAACATATATATATATGTATATACATTGGAAAACTAGTGTCTTTACACCTTTGTGTCCTTGGGTCCCCATCCATAGTGTGTCAGGCTCCTAGGACTAAGGCTAGACACGCAGCGCCTCCCTGGAGGGGGTGCCCATTGTAGACCATCATGACTACATCTTCCCTAGGGAAGGGCATTGTGTCACTTCCGCTCGGGTCTTCCTCAAGTTCCCTATCCCGGGTGAGGGACCCTGAGGTCATGAAGTTCTTCATCATGTCACAGTCCTTGAGCTTGTGCTTGACGCGGTATGCGTGGTTCGGGCAAGCCTCCTCGAGGAGTCTCTCAAAGTGGTATGCCAGTGGTCATGCCTGGAGCTTGCCACTGCGCGTGGTGGTCGCAATGTACCCCATGTCGGAGCCATCTGCTCTCTTGTTATTGTCATCATCATAATTGGCCACGGTCCTAACCCACTGATGACACTGCTTGCGCCTCTTCTTGTCATCCTTGGTGCCCTTCTTGGTGTCTTGGATAGTGACATCGGATGGCACTGCCATGCTGCAGCCTAGGGTCGCTTCCCTACGGCCTGGGGCTAGGAGAAGTTTAGACACCTCCTTGTCGGTGGTGTACTAGGTGGTGATGCTGCGCAGCTCCTCAGTAGTGTACCTAAAAATGTTGTTCGGTGCCTGGAAGGGCAGCCGTTGTTGTGTATCACGCATGTCGCTCTTGGACGCCTTTGGCCCTGGCCCCTTAGGGTCACGGCGATGTGTCTTCCGGTAGCTATGTTCGCGTTGCCCCGGTGAGCTTGACGGGTTGCACACCCACGTACCCCTGGCGAGCCTGACGGCATGCTTGGGGTTCAGCGCGCTAGCCCCGTGTCCATGGCGAGCTTTGGGGTGAGAAACTGATTGGTGGTGATGTCGTCCCTATCATGGAGTGCTCCACGAGAGGCCTATGCCAACCGGCCCTAGCATGAACCAGGCAAGAGGTTGGGTCTGGCCGACGCCAGCGGGCGCGCTCCACCAGCTACTCCGCGGTGATGGCGTGGATCTCTGCCAATTGGCGGTATAGCCTATCCACCCCATCGGCAGAGGGTGGTGGTAGTGTGTTTAGGGGCGTGGCCACTGTGGCCATGGTCTAGCCCCCCTCATGGCTGGTGGAGGGAGCTGGTCCTTTGGCCTAAGCTCAGGTGGCAGTGAGGTCCACTATCACGATCCTCTCCTCCTCGAGCGTGGGCTCGTGTCGTCATAGCTTGTGTGGCTAGGCCACAGTGGTTGCTTGCTGGCTGGCGATCTTGTTTCACCGTTGTGCTGCCTCATGCTCGGTGCTGGCTTACTGAGCACGGGATCGCACTCGTTGCCCATCACGAAAAGCGTGTCATCGCCCGAAGGGGAGGCTGATGTCCAGTCGTGGTGCGAGCGTCCACAGTGGAACCATCATCATGGCCTGACTGACCAGAGCGTCCTCCAGCCTTGGTGTGGTTATGACAGGAGCCGGCAGAGCCCCCATGCCATGCCTCTGGAAGATGGGGAGGCTGGAGCTTCCCTCTCTGCTTGAAGCCATGTAGAACTCCTTGGTGGAGTCCTCGATCATGGTCCACAGTGACGGTGACCTATTGTGGGTTGCACCCATGAAGATGGCACTTGGGTTGCTCTCCCTAGGAGAGAGGCTCAGGCCGCTGAAGCAATCAATGATGAACTCAAGGCTCCCAAAGCGAACGATTTTACCGAGGGAGATACCACCGCACGTCAGGCGTTCACCATCAGTAGTCACAGTGAGCGCAGATGAGTGAACCATCGGAATGCCCAAAGGAAAGCACACAGTGATCTATCCTGGTTTAGGCCCCACCTTAGACGTAATAGCCCTACGTCCAGCTGAACAATATTGAAGATGAACAAGTGTTACATGGGTGAGCAGAGTGGTCGAGAAGTTCGCATGGTGAAGGGGGAATGGATCTCGTATCCCCTTCATGAAGGGTAGGGGTAATTTTATAGGCTGCCTAGGGGTCCACTAACTATGGTTTGGTTACTTTACAACTTGGGTTAAGTTACACATCCAGTGGGGCCCAAGATTAGAGTTGTCAGTTCACAGAGCTTGGACAAGGATGCCCAGCTGTCATCTCGGCTCTTGGGTGTCGATGTGGCTGATGCCCGGGATGGTTCTTGGAGCCTCCTCCTCTTCACTTTGCTTTAGTTGGCTACTAAGCCTTCCCACAGGGGGGTTGATGTGGATAGGCTAGCCTCTCTCCTGCACCGTCCTATGCTCTGTGGCTGACAGATGACATTATAGAGCTTCCTGATAGGCGTTGTCATATCCCATCATGCTGCAGTGTTTAGTAATACATTTTTGCGGGGGTGCGAAGCACCCAGGATGGGATATTTGATGTGGTGTTGACAGTCCGGGTCCCTGGTGGACCGAATCCTTCGTGGAGAAGCCCAGTTTTACCATGGCGTGCTTATCCAGCGTCAGAGTTATCATGTCGATTATGCGTGTTTCCTAGGTGGAGTGGCTATGTCAGGCAGCGACGGGACGGATTCTAGGACTCAATTGCCTACTGTCAGGCATGCTTGGGTGCCTGTGGCTATGTCCTGTCGTGTCAGGCATTAAATATCGCCGCTTCCCGAGGTCTCAGCTCCAGTAGTGCCTACCCGGTATTGAAAGCCCACGGGGTGAAGAGGCTTGGAGCCTGAGCGCGTCCCGGGTAGGGAGGAGAGGTGGAGCGGGCAGACAGGTGGTGAGATCCTGCATGCCCACGACTGCCGAGATGGGGTGAACGTGTTGGCGTGGATTACTCCTGAGTTTAGTTCTTTTTTAGGTTGGTGGTCCCTCCTCTTCAGCCAGGAGTGGTGGGGGCATATCCGATACAGGGTGTATAGTTCCCCAGCCGTTTGCCACTGGAGGGAACCGGTCGTATCCATATTTTTGGGCCATAACCGGCTGTCCACGGTGCCTGGGGTACAAGACCTCGATAGGTAGTTAGTCAGTGAAGGAAACCAAAAAATGTATCATATATTTGAAGAAGTTTGTTACATTTGCATTGACAGTGAAACTGTATAGCTGCATATAGGAAAATCTGTGGAGTTGTTATATCTGATTTTGCAGGTTTTACATGCCTTGTAGTACCATTTCATCAATGGAACAATGGCAGTAATTTGTGCAGTGCAGCTGTATGTTGTACCTCCCGTTAAATTGACCAAAAAACAAGTAGTTGGGAAAATTAGTTATGGTGTTATCAAATTACAAAACTAAGCAAGGTATATGATGTAGTTTAATTTTTTTACCTGAAAAGCGGACATTAACATGTCATTTGTCTGTTTGATTTTGTATAGTCCACCAGCCGCTTGGATTGGAGTTAGTTGAAGTAATTTAGGTTGTTGTTGCAACTTTGGAGTGTCCCATTTGTAGATGTGGGTAATAATCATCTTGATTAGTATGGTTTGTAAATGGACATCATTTGTATTTGAAATTTTTTGGATAGTACCTCTCATGATATTTAGTAATTTCTGGAATATAAATGTCAATAAAGATCCTAGCAGCAGAACTTGTTGATACCTATATAACACCTACAAAAGTAAAAGGATATGAGAGATTGCTTGTATTAGAAGATAGTTGACACTTCAATTGTTTTTTACATTGATGTGATCCATCTCTGAAAATTTTGAAGATGTAGTTGTAGGATTAGTGTCTTAACTTAGCGCATAACTAAAAAAATACAGCTCCTCGAACGACCTGTGCATCATGATAATGAACTCGACAAATTCAGCTCGCAAAATCAGCAAATATCAAGAAAAGGGAACACTCTTTTTGTGATGAATCATTCACGTATTATCAGCATGAGCTGAACTTGGGATTTGATCAAACAGAAAAAAGAAGCCCTGAAGCTACAACACAGTTATAATAGATAACTGCAAGTAAAGAAGCTGCAATATTAGGTATGCAATAATTATAAACCTTTAAAGCTGCCGGAAGTGAAGTCAGAGAGAACAACCACAACAATGCCTTGTTTTGATTTTTCAATTACAGTTTTTTATCAAATGTTTCTGTGATGTCCCACCCTTAAAAAGGATAGTTAGTCCAAACCAGGATCATTACAGTGTGCCATTATCGAAGTAATGACGCATAATACATCACATACAAGAATTAGACATATGAAATACTCTCAAAGTTAAACTTTATTATAATTTAACTTTTGAATTCGATTACAGAGTTTTAAGCGGAAGAGAGAATAAAATACATTTTTACGGAACTGAACACTCCACGGTCTAGAATGGCACCTTGCCCTAGAGATATCGACCTCAAGAACGGCTCACGCTGAAAGGGAGAGAGAGAGCACACATGCAAAACACCATCAAGGTAAAGCCTGAGCAACTAAAGCTCTGCAAGACTTACCCGTCAACATGGCCATAAACAGCCGACTATTATTATGCAAGGCTTCAGGGGAAAGCTCTATGCTATGCCAAACCTGTCCCAAGCATAGATCCTTACTTTCTAGTTTTAGCTCTATTCAAAACCATTCAAAGAAAGCTGCATCCTACTCTAATCATACAAGAGTTGCAAACAATTAAGTGTATTAAGCAACACAACATCAATTACAAATAAACTCATTAAGTTCGTTAAGTTACCTACGTGATGACTGCCACAAATAAGCGATACTCATATCTAAGAGTCGCGGTGATTCGAATCGATGTACACCCTGCAGGTGAACACTCCACGATCTAGAACGGCACCTTGCCCTAGAGATACCGACCTCAAGAACGGCTCACGCCAAAAGGGAGGGAGAGAGAGCACAGATGCAAAACACCATCAAGGCAAAGCCTGAGCAACTAAAGCTCTGCAAGACTTACCCGTCAACGTGGCCATAAATAGTCGAGTCCTAGTATGCAAAGTTTCAGAGGAAATCTCTATGCTATGCCAAAAGTGCGCTAAAGGTAAGTCATTACTTTCAAGTTTTAGCTCTATTCAAAACATTTCAATGAAAGGTGCATCCTACTCTAATCATATAAGAGTTGCAAACAATAAGTTCATTAAGCAATACAACATCAGTTACAAATAAGCTCATTAAGTTCGTTAAGTTATCTACATGATTACTGCCACAAACAAGCGATACTCATATCCGAGAATCACGGTGATTCGAATCGATGTACATTATGTAGGGGAAAACCCGACCAACACGCCACACGCATCCCACGCTCAGTCCGCGTATGGTCCCAGACCATATGTATCTCACGTGGTCAACGCATAGCAACCATTCATGAGTAGTCGACAAATTTGGATGGATCCCACTACTCCCAAGAAAAGGGGCTCCTCACACAATCCCCAGCATGCCGGCTGATCGATCCATGGATCCATATCTAGTTTCTCTCCCAAGCAAACCAATGAAGTTGTAGGCTTAAGCCAAGCTTCTGTTGATGACAAGGTATTAGGCTTACTGGCCCATATCACCAGCATGAGATCGGTATGTTCAATACTTACGCGCGGGGGCCAACCCATCGGTCCATAATCGACATAGGTGGGGGCTATAGCCTTGAAGGTGCCACCTTTCTACATACCACTCCCAAACCTTCCCGACCAACGGTCTGCCCTTTCCACCTACAGGCCCCGCCCAGTCTCTAGTTTAACCAAGAACCTAACACAGGATCAAAGATTTAAGTTTATGGCCGCCACGTGGTCTTCTGACCACTCGGCCATCTACCATAATCTACATCTATGCCTAGCCATAGCTAATGACCTATCTCTAGCCATAGGATCAACAAGCATGGATTGGAAGGTCACCTTAATGCATTTAGGGCACCAATTCAACTCTCATAACCTAATGCACAATCAAGAATCATAAAGAAAATAAGATATAATTATAACAAAACCCAAGGATAGGATTAGATGCACCAGGGCATGCCTTGTTCAAAAGCAATGTTAGTATCCTCGTGGCTTGGCACTTGTGGACCACCATATTCTCTTGTTTAGGTTCCACGTGACCTAGCATATGCATAGATGAACAACACTTACATGACGC
>VSTD030002611.1:0-11645 GCA_008808055.3 Sporobolus alterniflorus
GAGCGAAACGCTTCCGCAAATATGTTCTATCTTTTGAAGAACCTTATACTTTTTATCCTTGTAATCTTTAAACTAAAGTGTAATAACTTAATTCTAAATGAAATTAGGGTTTTGAATGTTTCGTATGTGTGTTTACATGCATTCTCGCTTCATCGAGAATCACCCGATCCGAATCCTAGAAGACGGACCCCTCATTTCTGAGGTGTTTCTGTCACAAAGACTTACTAGGAAGGAAATTATTTATGACTCTACTTGCCCTTTTGGTTGTCACATGAAAATCTTACCCATCTTTTATTTGCTTGTCCTCACTATTCCATGATTTGGTAGAAATTTCTAATTCCTGTTCAAGAGGGATATGGTTTTCGCTCTTTGTAGGATATTATCTCAAGCACAAAGGCTGCTCCACCGATCTATCAAAGAGAATGGGCAACAATATTCATTACAGTAGCATGGAACATTTGGTTGGCAAGAAATCAGAAAGTATTTGATAATTGCAATATTTACTCGGCTAGGCTGGAAGTCAATTGCTGGGATACGCTGATCTTATGGGCTACGCTGGAAAACAAGAATTCTTGAGCTTGAATTAGGTTCCATCGGTCTTGAATAATCTGGTTTTCCCCTTTAAAACCAGGAGGAAGATAGTTATCCTGTCATAAGATGCAGGATTGTAATTTCTTTTTCTTTTATTTCCTCATGTAAACATCATGCTGTGAACATTTTTTGGTTAAATGCATTAGGTAGGGGGAAACCCCTCCGGACTTCCTAAAAAAATAATAATGTATCCACCGTGACAAAAAAGAATCACTGTATTAGAGTGGTATTAGCTCTTTCATGTCAGTGAGTCGGCTGGTGAGGCAGATTAATTGTCTTCCATCAACACTTCTTGAAAAATGAAGAAGCAAAACTAGCTTACATTGCCAGGTTTTGGGTAATAATAAATTGAGGATAGGTGAGTTACGGAATCCCTTTCTGATGGACGGACATACAGGCTGGCAAATCCAGAACGGATGCTCCGATTCCTACTTGGCCACACCAGATCGCATTAACAACTGTGATGTACAGTACTACTGTATATGCAGCAGCAAGCCATTCAAGCCGACGATCTCCACGTTCGTGCAACAATTTGGCAATATTCGGTCAGCACTGAAGCAGGCCGAGAGAAGCGAAATCCACGTCAAAAGGCGGATGCGATGCAGCGATCCCTTCATAAAGATGGCCCGGATTCATCACAATCCTCGCACACACATCATGCAAAGCAACGAATTAAATAGTGTTTTTCCTTGAATAACACTATCTCTGGTATCAAACACATACAAAAAAGAATGCAAAAGCTTTACCACATGCCTGAAACACTGGCGTCATCATCATATGAGACGCGTACCCATCGAGTGAGCACACAGAAACCACTTCAAACGCTATTTATCCTAATTAAACTGCTAGAGCTCCACCAGTCAAACGACAAAAGGTAGTAGTAGATGTAGGCCTTCCTTGACACATGCCATTGCAACAATACGAGGCACCTCTTTTTTGCGTTAGGCCGACACTGCACAAAAGAGCTCTACAAGTTTCGGTGTGTGTTTCCGCGGGTTCCTGATAGATGGCCCGCTTTGATATAGAGGTGACGAAAGGAAGCTAAGAGGTTCCTTTAGCTTATCACTTCACTTAGCATCGTACTAACTCCCAGGTTCTTCTTCGATTCCAACTTCTTCTCTTTTTTTTTTATCTTCAGAGATTAATTTGGAAATGCTAAACAGTGTAACTCGAACCACCACCGTGCAAACCGAACATAAACGGTAATGTTCAAAGATGGCTGAATATTTTCTGCATGGATGGTACGTGAAGCAAATTTGAAAAGGGTAACAGCAAAAGGAGGAATATTGGCCTATCAAATCTGTAGTTACATTGTTACAGATTATCAAGCAGCAATCATTTAGAACGAGCAGTCGGAACTAGATCATGTCTCTCTTTGATGGTGTGTACCATCAAAATTGAAAGTTATTCTGGATATATGTGTAAGTAATTGAAAGCTCCAAGTCACTTTTTTTCCTGATAAATATGATGCTGCCTTGTCAGGCAAATAAAGGGCAAGAACCACAGGACTAACCAGCAGGTTTGTTCATCTCAGTGTTTTTTGATTTAGAGCCTTTCCTTCGATCATTTCGAGATGGTTTGTTGTATAAATCCTTGTACTTATCAAGCAAAGCTTTCTTTTCCTCTTGTAGTCCAAGCATTTCATATGGTTCTTCAACTTTCCGTATGATATCTTTGCTTCGAGGTCTACCACCACATGCTTCTAGTCCTTTGACGAGCTAGGACATAAGAAAAGGTAGGGACGGTCATTCATATAAGTTATGTTGTCACATAAAAGTCATGCCGATTGCCTTCTATTTAAAGTCATTTTTCTTCCAAAAAAATCTTTATGTAATTTAATCTAATTTTAATTAAAATTAGCATTTGGACTGACCATTTTGACATTGCTCTACTCACATCCGCGCCTACTCTTTGCGTGTCTCACCACGTGCCCAGCCGCTTGCTCCGTCTTCTCTATGCGCGTATTGTTGTGCGCACCATTTGCCTTGCCACGTGCCCAGCCGCTCACTTCGCCGCATCCTCGTTTGCTGCTAGCGCTATCTTCAGGAATGCTAACCCTACCAACAAGAAGAAAACTAAATGAGAAGAGATTGGACATTAGAAAGGAATAAAGGACAAGGAAAAAAATGGTCAGTGCAAGTGATAATTTCAATTAAAATTAAATTAAATTAAAAAATATGTTTCAAAGATAAAAATGTATTTAGGAGCTCTAAATAAAAGGGAGCTGAATTGAAAGGCGAGAACAGATGCTTCCATATTGAGGCATATTGAGGGGGCAATAACCGAAAATCTCCCAATTATGCATGTACATACTTGGTCTGGGCTCATGGGCCATCCAAGCATGTCCTCTCGCAGATGCTCCCTTCACCGTCCTTCGGCCTTCAGTACAAAAAGGTGACCTCTGATGCGAGACCTCCGTTGCCTTGAGTCCTCTGCAGTGCGCTTCCGCCTCTGCTTAATCTTCGCGTGGCCGACTTGATCCTGAAAGTGAGGCAAAGGTGGGTGGTAACTCTTAATTCGGGGCGAAGGTTTGTTGGGTCCATACGATCGAGGGTGAGCTTTGGTTTAGAATCTCTGTGGTCTTCTGTTCGCATCCCCAACAGTAACCCCTCACAGGTGAGGTTAAATCCCAATGAGCCGATCCTGTGGCCCCGGCGGAGAGATTCCCGAAAGCGTCACCCTCACTCATTGGGGTTGAACCTTCACTCAATGTACTCTGCGCAGGGTTTTGATGATCAGGCGTTATTCATATCATCGTCGAAAAGCGTCACCCTCGCCTTCGAATGCCTGGTTGCTGCAACCCTGAACATGCCCGATTGGGTTGTTTGGGCTGACCTACTAGCCCAGCGGGCCTTTTTTATCGTGCGAGGGCCATGGCATGACTTTCGGGGCTGTTTCCCTCAGCCCTATATATAGCACCTGGGGGTAACCCTAATTGTCGATGCCTCATCATCAGGGGCCACTAGCGATGTTGCCGAAACCGAAGCTGAGGCTTCCATGGATCCATGCAAACTTGTGCGGAGCTACGAGTTCGGAGCTTCTTCGGTCACAGTGGGCCACATCCATCAGATGGAGTCCCTGGGTTATTTCACCAAAGGTTCGGCGCGTGAGCCAGGGGAAGAAATTGTGCTGGAGCCAAATTCCGATGAGGCTATTGTTTTTGAAGATTTTTTCACCGCGGGATTGCGGATGTCACCTCGTCATGTGCTCATCGAGATTCTGCTTAAGTTTCAGATGCAGCTACATCAACTGACTCTGAACGCTATCATTCCGATGTCAAAGTACTTCTGGGCAGTGCTGAGCTTTGGTGGGGAACCTAGCAGTGATAGCTTCGCTAAATGCCATAAGCTACATTATCAGCCTAAGAAGGTCCCTGTTGATGGCTTCGACAAATATCAATAGTTTGGAGTTGTCAATTTTCATGGAAAAAGGGGCGGCGAGGCGGGGCTCATTCCAGCTACGAAGAATAAATGGTCAACCGGGTGGACAAAGGCCTAGTTCTATTGCAAGGTGCCCCTGCATCCCTGTCCACGTGGTGGGAAAACCGTTCACGCCCTCCTCTCACACATGAGCGCTCTGAATTTCCGCATGAAGCCTATCACCTCTGACACTGCTCAAGACCTGAATGATGATGCTTTCGTCTGGGCCTCTCAGAATATCAGAGGTTGAGATGTTGTGGAAGAGTTTTTGTCCTGCAGGGTTTGGCCGCTGTCTGCCAATGTCGACTTTGAGCATGTGAAGGTTGATTTTACACCGGTTTCGCGGCTCAAGATCCTGTTGCCAAACTTTTCCCTATGTTGCGAGGGTGAAGAGGATGATGCTCGGTTCCTGGTGAGGGTGGAACAAGAGGCTAGAAATATTGTGGGCGATTACACCCGGGCGGAGCATGAAGCCTGCCTCGCCATCATTCCAAATAATGGTCGCTTGAACCATGTACTCAAACTCATGGGGGTGAGTTGTGGACCTCGTCCAGTGCCCATTTCGGTGGAGGTTCTAAGGAAAAGGAAAGTAGATGCTGCCGCAAAGGTTTCAGGCAAGCGCCCGAAGGTGGCTAAGAGGAAAATTGCTTTGGCCGCAAAGATTTCTGGGTTGCGCGCTTATGCTGGCTCAAAATGACTTTCTGGTGGAGACATCCTACCAGTAAAATTAGCGAAGCTGAGTAAAGGTGTCATTCCCCGCACGATCGCTTTGGCCGCCGCGATGCGCATTATGCTGGAAACATGTGTTTTGGATGTCTCGGTCGACGCTGGGGGTGCTAAAGGCGGTGAAAAGCGCCAGAGCAGCAAATTAGTTCCCAAAACTAAGGTTGCTCCCTCTGCTAAAAAGTGCATCATCCCGATGATTGGAGCTCTGGTTGCACTGTCTTCGGATGGGAGTGTGAAATCTTCATCGAATGACCTGGCGCCCGAGGTTCAATCGAGGGCAAATCCTTAGGGCCCATCGATGGAGCCTCACGCTCGATCTGCTGCTGCATCGGGGCCGCAGCCTACCCCCGAAGCATCTCTTCGGGTTGTGCCTTATGCAGGCGCCGCTGGGGCTTCAAAAGGTTGCTTTTGGATTAGGGAAATGTCGATTCTCAGTTATAATTGGTGTTTTAAACTCTTGCTTGATGCACATTTCAGGTGGTGCTGGAGCTGGTGACTTGGTTTTGTGCAAAGCTGCGCAAGACGATAGCTCATCGCTGGTCGATTACTTGGAGCATGTAAGTTGTGTGAAGGTTTCTGCTTTAGTTGTTTATTATTACTTGTACTTATGTTTGTCTTCTTTCATTAGACGCTACACTTGGTGAAATCTCATAGCACATGGCAAGTTGCTCGTGCTACAGAGGTTGAAAGTGCTAATGCTTCACTACGAGTGGAGCTTGAAGCTGCTCGCTTTAAGTTAGCGGAGGTTGAGCGTCGTGAGTGGACTCTGACCTCCGAGAATGAAGGTCTTAAAAAAGATTTGGAGGATGCACGCTCTGCCCGTGAGGTTGCAGTCAGGGACAAACAGCTGGTGTGGCAAACTGAACAATTGAAGTTGCGACGTTTCCAGGATTCTGTCCGTAAGAGACTCGCCAAGCTCCGATGCGATACAGAAGCCTCTGTGTCTGGTCTTGGTGGACGAAGCACCGAATTCCCCTCTGATGCCTCTTTATCCGACTTCTTCAAGTGGTTACAGACGGAGATCAAGTCGATGCCCACAACCTTCGCGGAGTGCAACGAGAATATCACTTGTTACACTCTCATTGGCGTTTATCAGATGCTCACCAGGGGAGGTTGTGAGCATGTGTCAGAGCTGAGAAAACTTGCTCATTCCTACGATGCTTTGGTTCTTCAAAATTTCCCATTGGAAACATGCCGTACAGTGAAAAGGCTTGTAAAGAATTGGTGGAATACACATGGCTTGCCGTACTGCATGCATAAAATCGAGGAAGAGAATCGGGTAAGCTTCGTTATATATTGTTTATGGGCGTCTTTGTATGTGACCCGTCTGACTTGTTTGTTCTTCTTTAGCCTGAACCTGACGAAGGCGTTGGAGGCGACCACACCGGCGAGGGTGTTAAAGCGGGTGGAGATGATATGTAGACAGAGACTCCTGCATGGGGGACCTCCATGACTGAAACTACTGGTGATGACACTGAGGTAGACGTAAATGTGTCTGCAGAGACTCTCGCGACCAATGCAGTCGCTGCTCCAAAGGTGTGAATAGTTAGGGGCAAGTTCATTTTGGGATGATCGATTTTTGTGAAGTTTGTAATGATGTACTAAACCTGCGTAGGTTCCGCCCAGGCCCGGACCTGCATAGGCAATGGATATTATTTGTGTGGACATGCCCACCTGCAAAGCTGTAGAAAAATCTAGCTCTTATAATGTGTCCATTTTTTTCTTCTAGGGCTGATTCCAGGGGTGCGGAGGTTGTTATGGCTACGTGCGACGATTCTAGCCCGAGCATTGTGGAGTTGTGGCCCGACATAGATAAGTTAGATAACCCATCCTGCAGAGATACCTCCATTGTGCGTACGTGTGACACTACAATTCATGGAAAAAGGTTGGACACACCCGTTGAGGATGCTGACAGGTGCTCTGGGCATGAAGATAAACGTGATTCTTTGTCAGACGTTGCTAGGACGTCCGACTTTACATCGAAAGGGTTCATAGGAGGGTCCACGAGGAAAGACACCACGCGGATCTTGTCTGCTGCTCCTGGTGCTATTTCACCGCGTATGCAGAGGTCTTTATTAGATAGACGTTATTCACCTTCAACCGATATGTGTCTCTATGAATGGGAGATTGTTTTGAATGAGCTTGTTCGCGCGGGGTATATTGTAAAGAAAGAACCCAATGATAATCATTGAGAGCTTTGATGTTTTTTCTTAGGATGACGTGTCCATGTGATTTAGTTGTCACCCTCATTTGTTGTGTTATCGCCTTCATGCGATTTCATTGTGATATCACCTTCGTGTGATTTCGTTGTGATATCACCCTCATGCGATTTCATTATAATATCGCCTTTGTGCGATTTTGCTGTAATGCCGCCTTCTTTGTGATATCGCCTTCATGCGATTTCGTTGTGATATTGCCTTCATGTGATTTAGTTGTGTCCCTCTGTGTTTTCAGGGTGCCTCTTTTTTTATCGGATGTCTTTTGTGCGAGCCCCTTTGCATTTTCAGGGTGCCTCTTTTTTCATCGGAGGTATTTTGCGTGATTTGCATTTTTGGGATGCCTCTTTTTTCATCGGAGGTCTTTTGCGTGAGCCCTTTGCATTTTTGGGGTGACTCTTTTTTCATCAGAGGTCTTTTATGTGAGCCCCTTTGCGTTTTTAGGTGCCTATTTTTTTATCAAAGGTCTTTTGTATGAGCCAATGAATGAGGGTTCTTAATAATGCCCCTCTGTTCATGGCTCTGATGTTTTGCATGAAACGCTTGTCGAATTTTCAGTTAACCTTGTTAGCTGTTTTGACTGTGCTTTGACTTGGAGTTTTTTTAGGGAACGAAACTTTGTTGAAGCTTCAGAGTACATAAGCTCCGCCTCATTAAAAATCTCGCACCCTTACGGGCTTCCCCTGTGAGGAAAAGAGTACGGGCTTTGAGAAATAAATGTGTGATGCTAGCACTACTGTGGAGGCTCGTTTATAGTTCACGAGGCCTCTGCTTACAATTCTCGCTTAAATATAAAAACGGTGAATGTTTTTTGCGTTCCATGAATGCTCCAGGACTTTCCCTTGGGTGTCTGATAATCTATAGGTGCTTGGCCTCTTTTTCTCCGCTACCACGTCGGGTCCTATCCACTTTGCTTTGAATTTTCCTATGTTCTCCGTGCGAGGGCTTCGCAAAAGCACCAGATTCTCAACTTTGAATTGTTTTAGCTTGACCTTCAGGTCTCTCCAAGCTTTTGTTTCTTGCTGATACTTCTGTAGATTTGATATTGCCTGGAGTCTATCTGACTCAAGCAAATCCTTCTCTTCCGCTTCACTAGGGCATATTGTGTTTTCTGCTGTGGCCTGCAATCGGTGCTTTATTTCCTCTGGCAACATAGCTCCCGCCCCGTACATTAACCGAAACGGTGTGAAGTTTATTGCTCGGCAGACTATTGTGTTATGGCTCCATACTGCCGTTGGCATGACCTCCGCCCATTTACCTTTCTTCTCTCCCTCCAATATTTTTTTCATTGCCTGAAAGATCAAACGGTTTGCTTTCTCATCTGCTTCGTTCGACTCTGGGTGATACATTGATGCGAATGCAACCTTCGTGCCAATCTGCTAACAAAATTCTTTGAACATTGAGTTGTCGAAGTATTTACGTTGTCCAGTGTTATGTGTCTAGGTACCCCGTATCGACAGACTATGTTCTACTAGAAAAACCTTTTGATTATTGCGGAGCTCACATTTGTAGCGGCTTTGCCTCTATCTATTTTGTGAAATACTCCACTGCGATTACCACAAAGGTATAATTACCTTGCGCTGGAGTCAGCTTTGCTACAATGTCGATGCCCCATCTCTGCAGAGGCCATGATGGCGCTATTAACTGCACCGACTGAGCCGGGGCCTTCGTCATGTGAGAGAATTGTTGGCATGCTTCACAGGTGGACACTAGCTTCGTTGCGTCATCGATTACCGCTGGCCAATAAAAACCCTGCCCCAAAACTTTGGCGGCTAATTATCTGGTTCTGATATGACCTCCTTATACTCCTGTGTGTACCTCCATCAATATTTGTTGTCCCTCTTCTTTGCTGATGCAGCGAAGGAGGGGGCCTGATACCGAAACCTTGTACAAGTCATTGCCCACTATTTGATATGCTCGAGCTCTCTGCTGCATTCTTATTTGCTCAACTGTAGTGTCAGGCTCATAATAATGGTGAAGGTATGCCATTATCAGAGCTCATCAATCTTCACCCTGTATTACGTTGATGATTCTTGGCTCTGGCTTGATCGTTTGTATCAACGCGGCTGATATGATTTGCAGAAAATGTCTGCTGGCAAAGGTGTGTTGCGAACTGTCGCCTTCACCAGTTCATCAGCTTCAGTATTCTTGTTTCTGTCTATGTGCTCTACAGTAAAACCTTTGAAATAATTTTCCATTCTTCTGACTAAAGCTAAG
The DNA here is from genome assembly GCA_008808055.3 of Sporobolus alterniflorus. Lineage (NCBI taxonomy): Eukaryota > Viridiplantae > Streptophyta > Magnoliopsida > Poales > Poaceae > Sporobolus > Sporobolus alterniflorus. The sequence goes on from VSTD030002611.1 coordinate 9,170, forward strand.
TATTTTTTAGGGTAGCATCTCTAGCGATGCATTCTTTTTCTATTTGTCCGGCTACTGCCTTAGAGTCTGTGCGAAGAGTACACCTTTGAACACCAATGGCCCTTAGCTTTTGGAGCCTAATATGATAGCCTCGTATTCTGCAATGTTGTTGGTGCATTTTTCAGCTTCGCTGTTGAACTGCAATCACGCTGCGTAGCGTAACTTGACTCCTGAAGGTGATGTTAGTATTGCTGCTGCCCCAGCTCCTGCTATGCCCTAAGCCCCATCGCAACTGATGTGCCATGCTGACTCAGGGACTTGTCCCTCAACTTTGAAACCAGGCTCCGTCCATTCTGCCACAAAATCTGTTAAAATCTGTGACTTTATGGTGCTGTGCTTTTCAAAGTCTACTACGTGCTCTGAGAGTTTTGCTGCCCACTTGCTGATTCTGCCAGAGCTGTCTCTATTACCAGAAATGTCATTGAGCGGTTGGTTGGTTAACACTTTGATTGTGTGCGCTTCAAAATAATGTCAAAGCTTGCACGGACTCATGATCACAGCATAATAGATATTCTCCATTTCTGAATAAAATCTTTTGGACCTTGTGAGGACCTTCGACATGAAGTACATTGGGAATTGCTGCTTCGTTGGTTTGCTATTGCTGACAATCTCTTTTTCGACCACGAGGGCTCCACTGATAGCTGCATGCGTGGTTGAGACGTAAAGAATTAAAGGTTGGTCCTTCTCAGGGATGGAGAGTGTGGGTAATTCTTGGAGGTAACTCTTTAGGCTCTCGAAAGCTTTTTGCTATTCTGCACCTATCTTTATGGAGCCTCTTAGTACGGTGAAGAATGGTAGACTACGCTCTGTCAGCTTCGAGATAAACTGATTCAGTGAAGCTATCCGACCTGTGAGCTTTTGTACATCCTTTCAACTATGTTGAGGTTGCATCTGGGTGATTGCTCTGATTTTATCGGAGTTTGCTTCTATGCCCCTCGTTGATACCAGACATCCAAGGACCTTCCCCTTTGTGATCCCGAACACACATTTCTCTAGGTTTAACTTGAGTTTGACTTCTCGCATGTTCACGAAGGTCTCTACCAAGTCTGCAATATAATTTTTCTTCTTCTTGCTGACCACAACTATGTCATTGACGTAGGAGAGGACGTTTCTACTGACTTGGTATTTTAAGGCGACCTTCATCATTCTGTAGAAAGTGGATCCTGCATTGTGAAGCCCCTCTGGCATTCTAAGGTAGCAATAGGTCCCAAACGGAGTGATGAAGCTTATCTTTTCTTCGTCTTCTGGCCAAAACCATATTTAATGATATCCAGAGAAATAATCTAACAGGGCCATCATTTCACTAGCTGCTACAGAGTCAACAATTTGATCTATTCTTGTGAGGGGGAAATCGTCCTTTGGGCAGCACTTGTTAAGGTCTGTGCAGTCCGTACACATCCATCACTTTCCATTTTTCTTTCTTACCATTACTATATTAGACAGCCACTTGGGGTAAGCCACTTCTCTGATGAAGCCTACGTCAAGCAATCTCTAGACTTCGGCCTTCACTGCTTGTATTTTTTGTCTGCCATTTTACGATGCTTCTGCTTCTCAGGTTTGACACTTGGGCTGACCTGTAATTGATGCTCTATGACATCTCTGTTGACTCCCACTAGATCGGAGGTCGACCATGCAAGCACATTGTTGTTTTTGTTGAGGAAGCTCAGAAGCTCCTCTTGGTCTTACTAATTAGCTTCGGTGCCAATGCATACTGTCTTATCCGGGACTCTTGGGTCCAACGGTACTTTTTTGAATTCACCCTCGACTTCTATGAACTTTCTGCATTCTATCGGAGGTTGAGCTTTGTGCTACCCTTGCTGCTCTTGCAGAAAATGTACGTTCTTGTGACCCGGCGTGAAGCCCTTCTCAATATTTCTGGCTTCTTGCTGGCTGCCGAAGACAGTTATGACTCCAAAAGTTGCTGGTACTTTGAGGCATATGCCGAGTGCAAGGCATCTTCGAATGTGTTTAGGAGTCCTCTTCCGAAGATGGCGTTTTATGGGTACGCCATGTCAACCACATCGAAGGTAATGTATTCGGTGCGTGGGTTCTTGGAAGTGTCGAAAGACACTGGGAGTGTGATGGTTCCGACGGGTTCAATTCTTTTTCCGCCGAAGCCATAGAGGGGCTTCGACGGTTCCCTAAGTTGCTTCCGGTCGAATCCCATTTTGTCGAAGGTTGCTAGGAAAATGATTTTGACCTGACTGTCGTTGTCGACAAGGATTTTGGTTACATCCCATATGTCTATGTGAATTATGACGACCATGGCATCGGTGTGCGAGAATGATGTTAGATTGATGTCTTGGGAGGAGAATGTTATCGACATGTGGGACCATTTAGTCTGGGTAATGGGACCGTCGACAACGACATGGTTGACTTCACGATAGTAATCCCTTCACTGCCTTTTGGTTTTGAAGTTTGTGTTTGAACCAGATCG
>VSTD030002612.1:0-11642 GCA_008808055.3 Sporobolus alterniflorus
TGATGCCACTTGCAATATGGTCTCCCTTGTAACTCTTGTGTTGTAGGAAACTTATGATCCTCGGGTAGCTTCAACTGCTTTTCCCTCAATAATAGATCAAAGATCTGCTCGACCTTGCTTTCATCAAAGTTGAAACCCTTTGCGGGCCCTTGCTGCTTTACCCACTTGCAAGACACGAGATTTGCCCCCCAAGTCCATTTTGCGACAACCACCTCCTGCTCTTCCCCGGAGTCTTCAGCGTCTTCTATGTCAATCAATGTTATCTGGAGCTTGAACTTGTCCTGCTATATTTCCGGGTGGCGTTGCTCATTTGATGTTAGCTTCTGAACCAAGTGCGCCAAAGAATTGAACTCCAATTGGAAGCCCATATCCTTGATCGGTTTTGCCAGACCCAAGGATGTCAATTCAACCGCCTCCTTCTCTATAATACGGGTAGAATAGCATCAGTTTTTAACTTCTCTGAAGCGCTGGGTATACTCTACAACAGTTTCCCCTCGCTTCTTCCTGACCTGTGCCAAGTCGGCAATCCTAGCTTCAGCATCTTCCGAGTGGTATTGGATGTGAAACTACTCCTCTAGCTACTTCCATGTACGGATCGAGTCCGGGCCCAGTGAAGTATACCATCTGAAAGCTGGCCCTGTGAGAGACTGTGAGAAGAACCTTACCCGCAAAGGATCTGATACTGAAATCATCCCTAGTTGTGCCAAATATCGGCTGAGGTGCTCAATGGAGCTAGACCCTTCTGATCCATTGAACTTAGTGAACTCGGGGAGTCGATACTTGGGTGGTAGAGGAATCAAGTCAGTCACTAGGATACGGATTAGTGTAGTCGATCGTTCTCCTTTTTGGTAATATGCCAAACTGATCGCTCAAGATTGCACTAATCTGATCCGCAGTTTGAACTTCTGGGGCCGAGTATGTGTTATCATGGCTTGGCCCAATGGCGTACTTAGCCAACCATGCTAGCTTATCAGCATCCATCCCAGAAACTCCCACAGCCGCCTGCTGAATCGAACGTACCGGGTTGCTGCTGTCTGGTATGTATGCGCATGCATACCCGTGTGGGACTTCCTTAGGCGGCTCATTGAAAAACAGGTAATCCACAGGGTCACCTCCCACCTTGTATATGACATACGCTGGTGCCCCGTGTGATTCTGGAGCTACAAGTGTATAAGGCAGTGGTGGCCTGGTTTGAAACAGCAATTCCCCCTTGTGACTCCCCATGGTAGGTCCTGACGGGGAGTACTGATTCTTCATGATCTCCTGGATGACGCGCAGCACGACACGCTCAAAAGCGTTCAGGAGTCAGCTCATCGTACGTGACTAGGTCTCCCTTCGACATCCCGACGGTGGAAGTTGACATTGTTGACGTAGAAGGATCCCACCAGGCATGCCAGAATGTGTTGTCGGCCAAGACCCACCGATGGGCGTGGACAGGCAACACGAGAGCTGGGAGGCTCGAAGCCTCTATCCGTCGGCCCTGCAGCTCACACGTGCCCTGAGGTTGAGGTTCGTTGGGCGTGCCACCTGACCTATACCTGGTCAAGAAGGTGTTTGATGTGCTTCAGCTAGTTTCCTATATAAACAGCCACATGTAAACATTAGTCTGAGCTGTAGTCAGCTCTCCAGGTGACTCTTGCATCAGCTGTGAAGAGTCGATGGCAACCCAGCATAGGATTGGATCTAAACACTCTTGCTCTATTGTCATCAAGCTGGTTTAATCTACGATGATGAAAGCTCTCACCATATAACCGGAACGTCCTACGTGTGGCTAGGCCTAACAAGTATGAGAAACAACAGGACGCTAACCAGAACAGAGGCCTAAAAACCAGCAAGAGCCAATTCTCGAAACAATCCCTCCTCAAACTAGCATGAAGTGTCTATCATGCTATCGGAGCATCTAGTCTGTTTGAAAGGCCTAATTATACAGATATTGAGCAAATCTTTGATGAACAAAGACTCACCATAACATATTAGATCTACTATATGAAACAGAGCAAGATGCCGCCCTCATGCCCGAAATCATGCGTGAGGACAGCTAAACATTTATAGGCGGCAAATGATGCAAAGATATGATAGACAAACCGATGCAAGCCATGCAAATGCTTATGATAACTAGTGTTACTCGCCATCAACAATGCTTCAGTACAAGAAACACAAAGGTAAAGGGTAGGAACAATGCTACCCCGATCACACAAGGCATGATCGGGGCGGCATGGTGCTTACCTGGAAGAAACCCTGTAACAGGGGTGGCGATGCGCCGAGAATTAGTTTGTGAATGTGTGTTGTTCGTTCTTTGTTGAATAATCCAAGGTACATATTTATAGTCTGGAGACTTTCTATCGTATCTAAGTTGGACTCTAACAACCCTTATCGTATCTAGGCTGAACTCTACTTTCCAAATCTAAACTATCTTAATAAACTAGATGCATGGCTGATTCGGCCCTGCAGACGCCCACGCAGGAGCCGATTCACAAGTTAATTACTTTTATCTTTTGAACCCATCTTGCTCGTGGCCCACCTTCTGGTCTACCCAAATTGTGGCGATAACACCTTGTTGATCTAACTTGTGTAGGTTGTTCTTCTCTCCCTTCTAGGGATGCCGAGGGCGGTTTCCAGTGAGTGGTCCAGACTCAACGGTTGGACCCGTACTGAGACGTTGTAGGCGTTGATCGCTTCTGAGGGCAGCATCTTAGGGCAAGGTGTCACTTGTGTATCACTGAGTATATCGCTTTCTGCATCCACGTATACATTTTCTGCTGCAAAACTCTTTGTATCAAAATTTGAACAAGAATTGTAATATTTTATATCCAAAGCACTTAATTCATGGTTTGTATGTGTGTACTTGTGTATTCTTTCTTCATCAAGAATTCTTCGACATGATCCTGTTTAACATCCCATCATTTTATGGTGGGGGTGTTACAGTTGGTATCAGAGCAATGTCGAAGTTAAGTGGACGCTAATGAACCTTAAAAATGACTAAGAATGTTTTTACGGTGAGGAACGTGTTATGCCCATATAAGGACTATAGTAGCTTCTTAGGTGGCAAGCTAACAGTCTTTAAATTATGCAACTACGCTGGCCAAGATAAGTCGTGTGATTTTGGGGATTGTTTTGACTTATTTTATTGTTTATAAAGCTTATTTTGTTATTGGTGAATTTTTATATAACTATTAGAGCTGCTTATGCTTATTTTGTTGTTTATGCCTTATTTTCTTGTTTGTGATTAGAATAGGCCTGAGTGGGGTACTTCAGTACTGGTCCATGATGGACATGAGTGAAGGTTGATGATTGATGTGATCTATCTTCTATAGGTACACTAACTCATGTTAATTCGCTAGAACACGTCTATTGAGTGTGCTTTTTGCCACCGACTGCACGTAGCCTGCAATAGTGGGCTAGTCCTTTTATTTTGTGAGGACGAATAGGACGATACATTTCATATAGAATGATGAACCTAATTAACAAGAAAAATGCTAATCTTGATCCTTGAGCTATAAAAGTTTTCGATCATCACCTTTTACCTCTGTGAGAATCCGATTTTAAATACTCAAGAAACCAAGCTTCTAATTCCTCCATCAATTCCAAAGAGCACCGTTCATCAGAGAAGGTCTTCAGATCCTCTGTACCAATCCAATCCAGTCTTTCCTTGCGGCTGTCCTTTGCCATTAAAGAAAGCTCTGGAGCTCCAGCATTCCTCGCTCCGGCATCCGCATGCCATCAAACCGGGAATGATTGCAAGCATCATACTTTCTTTCAATTGTTGTCTTGGATCCATTCTGGAACCGGATTTTCTTCCATCTTTGGAAACTCAATCTGTTTTCAGATTTTTGTCAAAGATTTTGCCTCGTGCTGTCTTCCAATGGCCATAACCATTGCTCGGTTTATCGGCGTGAGACATACGAATATTCATCAGAAAACTTGGGGAAGATGTCTACACATTTGGTGTTCAAAGTTTCTTGAGTTTTCATTTCAAATCTTGGTTAAAAATTCGAAATATTCAGTGCCTTCCAAATCTATCCAGCTCAGAATTCCAGCAGCATTCGTCAACATCGATAAAGCATATCTCCTGAACCATTGATCATATGAAGGAGCATGAATACCCATTAGAAAGCGGTGGAAGTCCTCTATAACCTTGCTATTCAATCTTTGTCAGAATTTCACCACAATAGTACCGGTTTTGTATTTCCTGACTGCTGCTCGTAGTCAAGTCAGATTTGACCTCAGTACCAGAAGTGACATTTTTAGGTGTTGACGGCAGAGCCGAACATTGTCACTTTCCATGATGCTTCAAAAGTGTACGACTATCAGTGTTTTATCATCACAATTGAAGAGTCGGCGCCAAGATCTTGTCAATTGGCATCACAAAGTTTCTCTTCCACCCGATGACGTCGATCCGCATATTGGTTCTCCCTCAGTGACCACTTGCCTTATGTGTCAATCACTCTCATCTACCCTTGGACCTCGTAAAGTGGTCAAAATTTTCAGCCCTTGATGGGACAAGACACTTTATGTCAGATTTTGCCTCTCTCTGATCAAGAATTGTCAACCCTACCCTGCAGACCTGCATCATCATGCAACTATTGGTTCATTATTGCTACAACCTACCAAGTTGTCACTCGTTGATAACCTTGTGTCCACTATATCATTTGTGCTCCCTTGGTTCATCGCGTGGCACGCCTTCTTGTCACTCCCCTCTCGATGGCTTCACTAAGTCAATCACTCCGTTGGTAAGTTCATCCTTGCTTGTCCTTGGTCCTCGTACCTTTTCACCTAAACGTGACTTCCTTGCTAGTTGTGTCTTACTCCTTGTGTGGGAAACTCGACCACAGGTTCACTTTGACTGCTTGACAAGTTGTCCAAATTACAACCTTGCCTTAAATTGTGCTGGTTCGCCCAGGCATTTCTCAAGCCCGGATTTGCAAGACAAAAAGTGTCATTCCCTTATGGAGTGGCAAGAGAACCAAAATATATTATTCTTTCAGAACGGATGACGTATTAATCAAGGTACACAACCAAAAAGAAAGGTGTTATGCTGGGATTCTTGATGTTGCAACTAAGTCACATCCGAACCCGGGGCTATTACTATTTTCAAGGCACAACTGACGCAATCATTACCTTGTTCATGCAGTGTTCTGGCACATCCTAGCTGTTGGCACTGATTCCCATGCACCCACTTGCCTTTCTTCTAGCCCAATGTGCGCATGGCATCACTGGCCGTGCACTAAAGCTCATCTCTGCTCTGATGTTTCCAGCATCGGAAGATGTTTTCCCTCTCGACCTTGTGAGCAGGGATCATGTATACTTTCGTGGCTCATCTGCCTAAGGATAAGCTACCTAGTTGACCAAGCGACTCCTTCATCCCGAACTACCATGATCTTCTTCTTGATCAAGGTACTTTGTACCAATTCTCACTTCAAGGATTTCTCCTCACCCATAAATCTCGGGATGAGATTTCTCTAAGGGGGGAGGGCTGTAACACCCCATGTATTTAATCCATGAGGTTATGGTAATCACATATTTAAGAGATCATAAGAGTTTAATGGAATTCAAAATCAGGATTTGAATATGAAGATTTCAAGCTTCTGTATAGTGTGGACGGATTGGTTCAGTTAGCAATTTTTGAGAATTTATTGGAGTTGAACAAGACATTACTCCCAAAATATAATTTGTTCCTCATGATTTGTTCTACATGTGTGCAAATCTACAAAATCTATTGATGTTGGGAAGTATTTGTTTCAATGGTCAAAGAAGAGCTATTTAACTCAGTTTCCAGACTCGAGAATCTTTCAGGATTTGGTTAACGATTAGCTATCTTTGAAATTCCATAACTTCTTGGATTGTGGGAGTTAGCTTGTGCATGTCAACCAGATCACAGAGCAACATTTGTATATCACCATAGAGTGCTTCTTGTCCAAATTTGAGCCTTGATGGATTTGCGATAGTGGTTGTAATAAGCCTAAGTGAGCAGATTTTAGTCAACTCAAATTTGATTCAGAATCTTTGGAACAATGCAAAATCTGTTAATATTTGGAAGAAGTTTCAATAATGAATGTTGCTCCAAATCTATCAATCTACCTCCAGGAAGTTTTCCAAGATTTTTTCACCTATTTATTTATTTTTCTGAAGCCAAAAATCAAATTAGAGGTTTATTTGAGTTTCTGGAAAAATTATTGCGTGGGGCCCACCTGCCATACTCCCTGCAGCCGCTGCCATGTGGGACCCACTTGTCTGGTGTCTCCTTCCATGTGGCGTCCATGTCGACTGTTGTTGCCACGCGTCACACCAGCTAGACTCGATAAGCTCTCCCCTCACGCGCTGCAGCACCGTGTCGTGCTCCAGGCGTGCTGCCACTGTGGAGCCTCGCCCGAGCGGCCAGTGGACCGAGCCCCCCCCCTGCTCCACCAGCCTGATGTCCCAGCGCCGCGAGCCATCTGTCTCTATGGGGTAGAGTGCCACAGAGCTGCTCAGAGGTGCTGGTCGCCGGAGCTGAGCCGCCGCGCTGAGCTACCGCCGCCATCCTCTGGTTGTCAAGTGCAGCCGACATCGCCGTCCACTCCGAAACTCACTGCTTCTCGTTAGCGCCGGAGCCCACCGACCCCGAGCTCCTTCCTGAGCCCTGCGCTACCCCGAGCTCGCCGACCATCCCCATTGGGCCAGCATCGTCAGGCCTCCCGAGTCTCGCTACTGCTTGCACCGATGAGCACAGGGTTGCCTTGCCGACCGCTGCTGAGTTCCATGGCCGAGCTCCCCAAATCACGCCTTCCAAATCGTCTGTATCTCACCATCAGCGTTGAGATTAGTTGCAACCACTTGTGCATGACCCCTGTTTTGATAAATCGAACTAATTGATGTGGTTATGCCTTGGTAGACATAAAATCTCATGCGAGCAAAAATTCAAAAGTAACCATGTCTAAGTTGTTGGGAGATGCGATATCTGAGTTAGTGTTAATCTTGCTGAAACTTGATTTTGAGATTGATTGGAGTTGAATGAATTTAGGAAGGTTCCTCAACGACATACACATTCCTACCATAGCCAAATATTTTCCACATAACAACTCTTGTTTGTGTTGAGCCTTGTTAAGGGATATGTCCATTTGAGTTTTGAAAAAAAATCGAAAATGATTTGCTAGCCTCACCCAAAAATATTGGCGTGCATAACTCCACTCCGAAATATGCGTCCACCGCCAATATATACACAACTCCCCCATCTCCATAATCATGGTTTAACCATATTAACATGCATAACTCCATTCTGGAATATGCGTCCAAAGCCAGTATATTGAAGCCATTTGAAAAGAAGTTTTTGAAGAAGTGAATTTCTCCTCAAATATCATGGAAACCCCCAAGTCCTCAAGAGATGGAGCAAAAAAAAGAGGAAGAGAATGAAAAGATCCAATAGTCTCTTCAAATAAAGGAGAAGTTGATATTTTGAGAGGAGAAAAACACTTCAACATCAAAATTCCTTTTTGATGTGATTCCATTTTCTCCCCCTCCATCGTACCATTTCAAAAACCCTTTACAAAATCATTGAGAAAGTTTTCTTAACTCTTTTTGGACCATCCTTTAGCTTGGCAATATACGTGACATGAGTTATACCATTTTTCCATACAAATGAGCTCCACATATTTAGCCTTTAGAGGGTAGGATAAGGAGCATTTGTTCCACCAAGGTGAGGAACCACATACCAAAAAGAGTGCCCGAGTTCCTAATGTTGAGGAACCATAGTATTATATTCTCCCCGATTGATTTTAAAGAAGAGGCTAAGTAGGAGAGACACGGATGAAAGGTTCCATCTTTCAACCGCCCAAGCCAAGGTGAAAAAAGGCTCTATGAGGTAAGTAGGGACCACAAGGTATGGCCGCATTAATCCGTTTGGTAAGTCTAAACATGGGTCTACACTTGTGTTGTCTTGAATCTCTTACATTGCTTCAGATTTGGTATTCTCTAGGTTTTGGATCACAATGTAGCACTTCACCGAGAGTATTCTCCATGTATCGTATTTATATTTTCCCAATGGAGGATGAATCTCTATCATGTCTAAGACTAACACAGGGAGTAACTCCAATGAGTACTACTAGGCTATACAGAGGTTATGTTAACTGGGGTTAATGGACACACACATTAGTTCTCCATGTTCTACGGGTAAGCTCAGGTTCCACCTAGTCGGGAGACTCGAGAAGAAGGTCAACTCCTAAGGATCTATTCTAGTCCTGTCTATCGCAGCACGTTACCCAGGATTCCAAATCACTTGTTATGCTACCTACTCTATTTTGCGACCCTGGTATCTCACTAACTATATCACAGCAAGGAATCCACACAAGGGGATACAGCAGCCCAGGTTTGGTCGGCTCGCCATGACCTTGGCGTGGTGGATTACAAAGCCCTAACAGGATTGTCACTCCTGCAGGTACTATACTTCCGTGCAAGGATTGGAGCTTCACTGAAGGATTTAAACCTGGACACCATGTCTGCGAGTAAAGCCAAATGCTTCCCCGTCAGCCGATGAAATACAAGGAAACACACCAACGTTGGTAAAGCACTTGAGCTACGAGGTGCTAGAGTAATCTACTGAGTCAGACGGATAATCCATAGAGAAATAACAACAAACAAGAGGGACCAACTGATAGTTACTATGCATGCATCAAAGCTCAAGATAAAACAGGAACAAGACATATAAGAACTAGGACTCAAAGTCTATAAAGAAAGGTAAGGATACACGAGCTCACCGATCTCCAAGACTACTTTCAGAGCTCGAGCGAAGAGTCGACTCGACCCTCGACTTCAGACAGGGCTTCACCTGCGCTTCTACTACTAAATTGGAACCTTTACAAGTAGAGAACTACAAGTAGAGCACGGCCTCCACCGATTCTAGGCCTCGGGTTCCATTCAACTGTCTCTTGGAGAGTGTCACTACCAAGGAAACTCATGGGAGGCTGCAAAGTGGGGCCGACCAGCCACCCACTGGGCCCACACGTCAGTGGCCTTTGCAAATGGCCTCCTCGTGTCAGGTGCATTCCCAAGGTGACACTTATTTTGGTAGAATTCCACATTTACTTGTAATTTCTTGAAATGCTCCAATTTGGCACCTATGTTTCTGAAATCAAATAGACACTAAAATCGTTAAACTAGATTAGTAGATAAGATGAATACATGGTTAGTTTATACATTTACTCAATATGTTGGTGCATGAAATCAGTGTTTTATGAGCACCAACAATCGGCCATCCCCTGCATGTTGTAGCTCCGCCTCGGCCATCCCCTGCAGGTTGCAGCTCTGCCTCACCATCTAGGAGCAACTCCTCCTCCCTAGGCTGGATGTCTAGGAGCTCCATCCACGAGCTCCTCTACTAAATGAGGTATGAAACCCCATCAATCTGCTATATAGGTTCCATGTACTGAGTCTGAGTTGTTTTGCATATTTTTTTTGTTGCTGCAAAATCCTGCCAATTGCCATGTACTGAGTCTGAAGTTATGATTTATGAACAGAATTGTTTGTACAATCTTGCCAATTGCTATGTACTGATGTACACGAGAAATCAGTTTGTATGCCAATGTCTGCATTTTGTATGATTCTTCAAAGATGTGACTGATAAGACCGAAGTAAAATCAGTTTAGAGTGAACCATGAGGTGCATGATTTAGATTTTAGTGTCAGTTCAGTTCAGTTTACACAGTATAGTTTCAGTTCTGTTTCAGTTTGCTATACTGTGTCAATTCAGTTCAGATAAGACTGCATTTTAGTGTTAGTTCAGTTCAGTATTGGCAATTGGCAACAAATGAGTCATGATTTCAGTTATGTTTCAGTTTGCTATACTGTATAAACAGATTTGCTAATTGCTATACTGATACTGCTATAGTTACAGTTTTGTTTCAGATTGGCAACATATGGATAGTTTCAGATTTTCAGGCATGCAATACTGCAATAGTTTCAGATTTTCTTGCCAATTGCAATGAAAGTTAGCTTGATAGAATGATGGGTGTTCTAGGTACTGTTGCCAGCACAATGGCTAGCCAGGCTTCTTTGTACTACATATCATTGCACGGTCCATTGTCTTTTCCCTAAGAATTCCATGCCTATTGCTTGCTGAATAATGGGTGTTCTTGCTACTGTTTTGTACTGTCAATCTGTCATGACTGTCATATGGACTGAATTGCTTTGTCATGTTTCTAGGATGGCAACTGATGAAACTTGTGTGACATCGCTCACAGCAACGACAACGGAGCCGATGGTTCTGAAGGGAAATTCAAAACTGTTTTGCCTCCATGTTTTGCTTCAGGACTGCTAAAATGACAACTCAGAAGATGTTCTTCTAACTTTCTAAGATGAGTACTAGTCACTACTTTGTTTAGTTTTCTATTAATTTAAAGTTACTTGTCTTATATTTCTGAATTTCTCATATGTTTATGCTGTTTGTAGGAAGCCAGGAACACAAACTTAATTAATGAAGCAAAAAATGGTGAGGAATCAACCTTGATATATAAGCAAGAAAAAATAAGGTACATAAACTCTTGTTTATTTTACAAATTTTGGTATAAAACCATGCTACAGTGCAAAATGCCTAGGAAGCGCCTAATTGTGCCTAAGCTCGCTTAAGCTCTAGGTGGTGGGTCACCGCTCGCTTAGCGCCTAGCACTTAATTTTTCGTCAGCCCTAGTTCATCCTTGTGGGGAGCCCCTGTTCTATTTATAGAGAAGAAAGATGGAACCCAATGGATGTGTGTGGATTACCGTTCTTTGAATGAGGTCACCATTAAGAATAAGTACCCTCTGCCCCGAATGGAGGATCTGTTCGACCAACTCAAGGGAGCCAGTATTTTCTCCAAGATCGATTTCAGATCAGGATAGCACCAGCTGAGAATTTGAGAGTCAGACATTCCCAAAACAGTTTTTCATACTCGGTATGAACTCTATGAGTATATCGTGATGTCCTTCGGACTTACGAATGCCCCAGCCTATTTTATGTATCTCATGAATAAGGTGTTTATGGAATACTTGGATAAGTTTATTGTGGTATTTATCGACGACATTTTGGTTTACTCCATGACCGAAGAAGAACATGAGAAGCATTGGAGATTAGTATTTTAAAAGCTCAGAGCTAACCAGTTGTATGCCAAATTCAGCAAGTGTGAGTTTTGGTTGATAGAAGTTACATTTCTTAGTCATGTCATCTCTGCCAGAGGAATTTCAGTAGACCTCGGCAAGGTAAAGGATGTGTTGAATTAGCAACCACCTACTGACGTCTCAGAGATCCATAGTTTTCTTGGATTAGCAGGCTATTACCACTGATTCATCCAGGATTTCTCCAAGATAGCCAAGCTGATGACGCGACTACTTGAGAAAGGCAAAGTATTCAAGTGGACTCAGGATTGCCAAGAAATTTTTGAGGAATTGAAGAAGCGCCTTACAACCGCACCAGTTTTGGTTTTACTCGACCTGTCCAAGAAGTTTGATATATATTGTGATACTTCAAGACGAAGCCTTGGATGCGTACTGATGCAAAATTGTCAAGTAGTTTTGTGTGCATCCTGCCAGTTGAGGAAGCATGAAGAGAATTATCCCACTCATGACCTTGAGCTAGCAGTAGTGGTTCATGCCCTCAAGGTATGGAGGCATTACCTCATCAGTCATCAATGCGAGATTT
>VSTD030002613.1:0-11640 GCA_008808055.3 Sporobolus alterniflorus
CCATTGGGGTCTTATTGTGATATGTCTTGTTTTTATTCACCATGGTCTTTAGGGATGTCATCTCCTCCAGTATACTTTTATCCACTTTCAATCCCTCATGGAGGATCATCAGCTAGTAGGTATCACCTGCACATAATGACCGATTTTATTCAAATGATCGGTCTATGGGTAAAGTTAAACGTCAGGTGATTAAACAAGTTTGACGTGTCAAGAAAGATTCGAATGTAAAGAAAAGTTCAGATTTAACACTAGAAGATAAAAAGCCAGATTATCACAAATCGGCTAACATCGTTGATCAATCTTGCCCCAAACAAGATTTAGCTAGACAAAAGTGTCATTCAACTAGGGGCAAGGTGTTGAAAAGAAGAAAGTGAAGAGCAAGTTGTCCTTTGATGAGCTAGTGGCTAAATACAAGAGAGAGATCGGACAGAAGAAAGGAGGCCAACTAAGTGACAAAATAAGGGGTCAAATGAGCTCTTCACCACCAGACCAAAGTTATCGCCACAATATCAGCTATCATCTAATTGGTCTTCATCATACATTCCATCAATGCATTTATCATGGACTACATATCTAGGTAATCACAATACATGGTCCTGGCATCATCCTTGGTCGCCTTGTTATTATTATCAACATCCTTTTTGTTGGGTTGTACCAATGGATAAATTTAATGATCAGCCATTAGGGTTGTATCAATAATTTTGTTATTAGCAAATTTCAATGGGAAGCTGAAATACTGGACTAGTACATAAAGATGGATTATGGTACTACTCGGATAATATTTTGGCTGCATTATTGTGTTTGTGAGTATGTATCGGTTGCATATGACCGATGTAATTTTTATTATAGATAATTTTTGGTCTTGAGCTATATTTTTTGGCACGCAAGTTTTCCAAAAACAGGGGGCATATGTTGACGACCAAAATTGATAGAATTGCAATTCTTTCGGCCAGACTGGTAAGATAAACCAGTCAGCCGGTCCACTAGATTAATTTATATGATTAGTTTGATTGCACCATTGCGTTGGGCTCGTCAAGTAGATCAATTTCCATATCTTATTTGCCCAAATCAAATTTTGGATGAGAAAGTTATAAGATTTAAAAGTTTCCATAATTTCTGAACCGACTCACATCGGTCAGACCGAATTAGCCTGTCGATCAGACCGGTCCAAGTAGATCTGGTCTGATTTAAACTTTCAAAGATAAATTTGATGAATCATATTAGGACAAGATCTCCCTTACCTTATATATACATGGTGTCACGACCGATTGAGGGTATCCATCATCCAATCAAAACAAAATAATATATCTCTACCTATGTTCTATCTCTTCCTACCCTAAATTCTATTTCAACCCTAATTATTGTTCTTATTTCATCCCGACGATGATTGAAAGCGTCCTAGATGACCTGCTGACTCTAGGGCAACCCAAGGCGCGCCTGCCCTGACGGGTCCCTACCAGGCGGGCATTCTTTGGCTTTCATGACGGAATCCATAAAAATTGGTCAGACCGGTAGCTTCAACCGATCATACCGGTCTGCAACAGACTCGACTCTTTTGTAGCCGGCACGCACGACCAGGTGATTGTGGTGTGTGACCTAATATTGCGTCAACACACTGTTGGCCAGCTCCTTGCTGCATCCTTACCAATGTCGAATACTTAACATGTTAACGAAGTTTTGATTTTAGAAGTTGCTGTGCCGCTCGTCATGGTTAGAAAAGCTTTACGATCTCAATCAACTGACCAACATCATCACATGATTAACTTTGGCTCCCAAGATCGAGCAGGACGGAGATCACGAGAACGAAAACAGAGACAGGCTTCAAGCGCGAGTAAATTCGTTTACTATATTTATAGAACAAAAATTTGAAGCGAAGAATCCGTTTTCTCGCTAACGGACTCGAAAAGAACCACCAAAGGAAATCAAACCGACCTACAATTTCCATGGAAACATGAATAAATCCCAGAAGCCTCGATTTCGTCTGATGATCTCATAATCCCAGCCGAGCCTTGCCAATCCGTCCCGCGATCGACGTGCTCCAAAACCATGGCGCGATCGGTTCGGCATTCTGATTTCCGATTTTCCATCCAAAGCCAAGGCTGGATCGGCAGGCTCCCCTTGTTCAGCGGACGGTTGGATCAGACTCCGTGCGCGTGCAGGTAGAAGGACTTCGTGCCGCGCATGCTGGGCCGAGAGGCGCAGCTCTCTCCCGCGGGCGTGATCGTGCGTCAAACCTCTGGTATGATTTCACTCGTCTCCAGCAGCCGATAGATCGATCGGGGACAAGGCGCGGGTGATGGAGGAGGACCTTCTTCAGTTCGCCGTATAGGCGGTGGCGGATGGAGGCCACCGAGATGGGCTTGCACCCCGCGCGCGGGGAGGCTATGAAAAACACCAGCTGGGGGCACAGGCGCCTCGTTATTTTTCCGCAGATCGACATTCAACCCGACGAGAGGAAAGCAGCCAGGCAATCGTCGAGAAGGCGTCGACGTGACAAGACGCACCGTCATTGATCTCGTAAGGGAGTCGCCCCGTTCGCTCGCTCCGTGGAAAACTTTCTCTTTTTCATTGGAACGGACGCTACTTGCTTCCGATGCCTACTCGGATTCGACGCCCTCGTGTGTATAGTATCTATAAATCGCTGCTCTTGTGTTGCACTGTGTTATGATCCGCATTGCTGCTCACGGCAACTTCGGTCTCTGTTCTCGAGGTGTTCTGAGTCTGGAACGACCGGCCTCACCGTGAAGAGATGACGATCAGTTTCAACCACGAAACCAACGTAAGACCTTTCTCTTGGTTGGTTTTTTATTGATAAAAAAATCGCTTCTTGTGTAAATAGATTGAATTTGACGAAGCATTAATGCACCATCAAGTCCGGTTCATGGAAAAATGTTAATCGTAGATACGAAGGACATGCAGCGATATTTTTATCCCGGAATCAACATTTTAGCAGATCGCATCTGCTCTAACCTATACCGTTCATTGCAATTACCTACAGCAAGTGGAGGACGAGTATTACGGCGAAGAAGAGGACGACCTAGACGATTTCATCGTGTACACTGATGACGAAGAGGACAAGCGGGTGAAGAGGCAGAAGCTGAACCAGCAGAAAGACGATGAGGAGGAAGACGAAGAGTTTGACGAAGATGAGGAGGCTCCAGTTGGCATGCAAGAAGTCCTTAGCCTGAGGGAGCACTTAAAGGACAAAATCAGGAGGAAAAATGCAGCAATGGCTGCCGGGCTCGGCAAAGGCTCGTCGTCGGTGAAGCAGCAGACGGCGCCGTCGGCCAAGGACATGTGCGTTTGGTTGTTAATTAATTTCCCTTTCATTTCTTATTAACCAAAACTTGTGTAGATTCGGCACCTTCTTTGGGCCATCAAGGCAATCGCTTGCACCCCGTGTGATCCAAGAAGGCTGCTCATCAATGATGAAAGAGCTACAGAACGCACGTCCCAAAGTATGTGCAGATCCTTCAGTTTAATCTTAGATGTCGTAACATTGACCTGCAAATTAACCGAAGATATTTCCTGCAGAATGATGCATCCCTGTTTTCCAAAGCGCAACCAGGCGTAAGCCGGAGTTTGTCAAAACCAAAGACTGTTGGTGTGGTACGAGTCTTCGTGTGAAGAGATCAGCAAAATTTCGTTGGCGTGGAACTATGGTTCATAAACTGACTTGAGTGTGGGTTCTTTATGCAGGAGAGAAGAAAGGCTGATGCACTTCGAGAGAACAGGGATTACTCGTCTGTGTTCGCTGACGACGCTGAATCTTCACCATCTACAAAGGAGCAAACTGGCAATAAGCCTGGTAGGTCAAATATTTCGAAGCACCTGTTGGCATTACTTGTTTACAAATACTCGAAAGAATGCTCCCGGTTCCATCAGTTTTGATGAACATATTTGGTTTCAGGTGTCCTAGTTCGCGTGCCGGTGAATTCTGCTGGGAAAAACAGGGTGCCCAATGGCCATAGTGCCAAATCCCTATCAAATGGACAGGGATTGAAGGGTGCAGCACCTTGCAGCCATGGTCGTGTGCAGAAAGCAGGGTCTCCTGGAAAGCTTTCTATTGCTGAAAGGAAAGGTACTGTTGCTGCTGCTGCTAGAAATGGACCCAATTCTGCTGCTATGAACAAAACCACTGGGTTGCAGCCGTCACTCCAGAGCAAAAGGCAGCAGCAGCAGCCGTCTCAGGGACAGAAGCTGCAGCCGCCGTC
Organism: Sporobolus alterniflorus; assembly: GCA_008808055.3. Classification (NCBI taxonomy): domain Eukaryota; kingdom Viridiplantae; phylum Streptophyta; class Magnoliopsida; order Poales; family Poaceae; genus Sporobolus; species Sporobolus alterniflorus. The sequence goes on from VSTD030002613.1 coordinate 4,215, forward strand.
GCAGAATCAGAGACCGCAAAGCAACGGCCGTCATCAAATACGGAAGGGTGCTTCCTCTGCACAAGTTCAGCGTTCTGGACAGAAACAACTCGCTCCGATATCAAAACTCAAGGTAACATTTCGGTCATCGGCCATAACCGTATCCTTTAAAGAAAAAAAAAGTCCCGTTAACATTCTCATTGGTACACAAGGTGGCAGTAACATTTCAACCTTGTCGTGTATGCATGCAGCCATCTCGTCCAGTGGAAAAGGGTGCAGCGAAACGAAAAACTGATGATCAATTCGATCACGCATTTATATCCAAAGAAATCGGAGCGTTATTCGGGTAGGCAGGCTCTCTCATCTATTTCACTTTTGTCACTACGCTAATGCATTCCATGTCTTGACAATAGACATGAATCAGGAAGCTAAGAAATTTCAGTTGTTCTTACTTCTCTTGGCTTCCGTGCAGCTACGACCGTTCAAAATATGTTGGCACAGATGAAGATGATCGTAACATGGAAGCAGATTATGCTAGCATACTGAAGGAAGAGAGAAGACGGTACTACTACTGCATAATCTTTTTTTCTTCCGTATAATATACAAGTAACTCGCGATATTTGAACAAGGGAATCTTAAATTGTGCACTAGTCGTGAACTTTCAATTACTCGGATAGGTGAACAGAGGAATCTTAAATTGTGCGCACCGCCTAGCCTAATATGTACTGAAATTTTGTTGTAATTCAGCGCAAAACTAGCAAGACAAGAGGACCGGGAGCAGCTCTGCCTGATCGAAGAAGAAGACAGGCGTGAGCGGGCGAAGAGGAAAATAGGCAGCAGCAAAGCAAGGGAAGAAGTATCATGGGCAGAAACATTTTAAGGCACTAGCCGTGAACTTGTTTTCTATTCATAACGACTAAAGAAGGGGTTATTGTGCAATATTTTTGTTCAAGATTACCAACGATGATTTATCATATGTTTGATTTTGATGCTGATCACCATCTAATCGAAACATCTTCTTTCACCTCCACTTGTTCATTTTCCTTTCCTCCCCCCACACTCTTCATTCTTCAACCATAGCTCTCCGATCAACATTAAACCCTATTCCATCACTGTGACGCAGTCCGAATCCCATCCACCTTCCCTTCTAAGCCACCAAAACCCCGAAACAACCTCACTGCTTCAGCGTATTTGAAACGTAGGTTAAGCAGAACTAGTCAAGGCAGCCAAGTGGGATGAAGTTGCACGCCGCCTGGCTCATCCCCTGAGCGACTGTGGTAGCTAACCTGAACGCAAACAATTCTCACTATACAGCCCTACGCCCACCGGTCTACCAACGCTACCAAATATCACGACCTCCCTCCCAGCCTCATAACAGTTGCTGAGATGCATTGTGCACAAATAAAAATTATTTACAAAAGAGAAGAAGAAATGGGGCATCCATCCAATTTTTGCTTAACCCTTCATCATACCAGCCATCTGGTCAGGAGTGATATAAAGCTGAAAGGTTATCAATGAACCAAATAAACTTGCACAAATCCAGCACTCCAGTAGCTTGCCTTCTTATTTCCATTAAGTATACATGTCGGCTAAATGACCAGCAAAACAATGAACAACGTACCAGCAACGACAAGAACTCTGACACTGATGCTAAGACTAAATTGCTGGGACTGTGATGCTAAGATTATATTGCTGGTTTAACAATCAAAATGGAGGCAAAGTTGGAGGAAAGCGAACGTGCATCCACTGCTTTTCATAGGTTGAAACATGTGCCCATCCCATCTCTTCAACCAACTGGATCTTTAAATCAGAGCTTTTTCTTTGATTTTTCAGATTCATCTTGAATCAAATCGTTTAGAACCTGATCATCACGAAAACAGAATCAGCACAATATGGGATGAACGTCCCAACAAAACAAAATCAAAGACTGCAGAAAAAGAAAGCTTAACAAAAAATATTAATTTATAGCAGCAGAAAGATAAGATCTGGTGTGCATCAAGCTACAAGTCGTTGAGGACAACCGAATCTAGCCCTCCAATTTATCAGTTTTCTAGACCTTTTATATTCATATCATTTCTTGACAGGTTGCCTATACATCATGAACTGCAAGTTTGCAGATGATTTGTACAATCAAAACCATTAATTGATCTGTATAACAAATATAGTGGCAATGGTAGCAATGACACATTCTAATAATTCAATTGCAGGCTGCAGCATGTAAATCCCAACAGATATTCATGCAAATTCCACTCAATTAAACAGTTAAAAAGGACAGCCCTGTAGTTCCCACTTGTGCAGGATCCCGGGAAAGGGCACAACCAGGCTGTCTCCAGGAGCTGCAGTATCCCAGCCCGCAAGCGGAGAAAGGGGAGCGGAGCGGCACTGTAGCCGCTCCAGCAGCTCCCGCAACGGACTCCAGAAAGAGGGGGAGGGGGGTCGGAGCGCCCTTCCGTCCGTATTCTCTCTCCTCCCCACTTCCTCTCACGCGCATGCCAACTGCAGTATACGCGGGAACCTAGTCGACCTCCGTCATGACGCCCACCTCCTCAGGCTCTAGCTCCCGACGCGGCGATGGAGACGGTGGTGGCAGCGAAGGAAGAGGCAGCGCGAAGGAGCTACGGTGGACGGCAGCTCTAGGCGAGGCCATTAACCGAAAGAGGGGAGAGAGGCGAACCCATTTTGGAGGGTCTCGACCCCAGGATCTCACCGGAGACGGCTAACGACCTCCGGCCTACGGACTTGGAGAAGAGTTCCACGCGGGGCCACCGTACGAGATGGAGAGGACGGGTGGCAACAAAGGGCAGAGGAAGGCGGTCAGGAGCCCCGGATCTACGGCCGGCACGAGCATCCCGGCGGTGGAGCCAACAGGAGGGCGGGCACGGTGCCGCGGGAGAAGAGAAGGAAGGCGACACTTTATGGGGAACTGCTGGAGATGAGATTTGTTTAGGGGACAATAAAGTTATGGGTCCCACCACCCGCTGCCCTCTTTTTATGGATGCGGGGTCACCGTTTGCTGGAGACAGCCTAAGCAACCTTCTTTTTGCAAGAGCCTGTTTCTACGACTTGCAGCCTCTTGCAGAATTTGCACATTTAGCAAGACTAAGGGAATTGTGCAACGATTAAACCAGTCAACTAAAACTTAATGTAGCAAAACAAGTTAATGCGACATTTTCATTGTTTCCAGCAACATCAACAGATGTTTGCATTAATCAACTATTTTGCAATGCACAAAAAACATTATATAATGCCTACACTTTTTCCTTGAACTTGCAAGCACTAAGTAATATAATATCTTATAAATGACGTCATCTTTGAAAAAACTGCAAATCTGCTAAGAATAGAGCACACTTGCTAGATAGAACATACCTTCAGTGCTGTGCCAGACCTTCCACAGCGTCTCTCACGTAGGACAGTCAGAGTGACATATTTTGCAGATTTGGCATCAACCCATTTAATTAATTCTTTGTAATTCTCTTCAAAAACATCTTTAGCAGATACCTCAATTGACTCGCCCAACTGCCACCAAGCACGGATTCAATGCATGTTATCTACTGGAGCTTACACTATTGACAGTTCAGTAGCTGCCTAGAAGTAAAGTAAGAAACTAGAATACCAAAGGATGGCACAGGAATTTCAAAGTTCAAACACGGATTTAATGCATGTTATCTACTGGAGCTTACGCTATTGACAGTTCAGTAAATGCCTGGAATAAAAGTAAGAAATGAGAATACCAAAGGATGGCACAGGAATTTCACATGTGGTTGAACACAGGGTAGCAAAACTAATTCAACCATTGGAGACTCAGATATAATAAATAGATTTATAGTTGGCTATCCATGAAAAAAAGAGATGCAGATCCAAGCTTCTAGGTTATGACAACATGGTTAACTAAAACTTAAAAGAAAAACACATGAAGGAAGATGCTACACCTTCAGTGATTCAATCTCTGCCAATGCGAGACCTTTTTTGTACAGCGCATCTGCCATCTGATCCCGTGTTTCTTCCATCCTTTTCTTCAGTTTCTATAAGGAAATAAAATAATCTAGAAAATTAGCATTAAAAACAGCGGGTAAAATTTCACTAAGAAAAAGGACAGACCATAAAAATGCACTCATCTGTTTACCTGTGACTCTTCATCCTCAGGGTTCGAATTTAGAGATAAACATTTTGCTAGTTCTTCTCTGTCAATACTGTCCACAACCTCGTCAGCCGCAGCAACAATCTGAATACCAAGTGACAGTCAGAATAAAGATCTTTTTTGCATAAAGACATTCATTACAAAAATAATGACAGCCAATTTGGAAACAGCAATCACTTATTTGAGCATAGTACTAACAAAAAGAGTAATATACTTGGTAAAAAATTGAAAATAATTTTATCCTTACGTACCAGGAGTCCATGATTTAATATGAGAAGAATATGTCAGAAATATAGTTTTAAGCTCAAACATTTCAGCACTTGTAATGCCACAACTGACTGCTGAAACCAAGGAATAAGTGTATACACCCAAACAGGAGTCGAAATGCTTTTTGATTATATGTGCATGGACAATTTGTCCAATTAGTATTATCAACAAATTTGTTATGGAGTTCATGTGAAAGATATGGTGGGCTTACAGACTATCTTGCTGTTCACTAGAGCTCAACATGCCAGTAACCAAAATGGTTCCACAATTTTAAAATGAGTTCATTTTAAATAAGAAGCCCAGTTATGGAGACATCAAATTTGTAGACCTGTTCAAACTTTGCTAAGACAGCAACTAGACACAAGATCCAATACAACATAAATGAAAGGGGAATATTATTTACCTCTTTTTGATGCTTAATCTTATCATCACAAGTTTTCTGTGGCACACATTCCAAAATTTCGGAAAGCAAAGGAGTGTATTTTGGATATTCCGACTGCAATATGACAATAAAATTTAAGCTAGTTGCCGTTATGAAAACAACAATAACAAAATATTAGTTCAAAATAAAATAACAAAATATTAGTTCAAAATACAATAACAAAATATTAGCATTATATGATTAATGATTTGTATAACAACTGAAATGACAATTTTTAGCAAGAAGGATCTTATTTCCCATCTTAACTGTAATAGCATAATACATAAAAATAAGGAAAACAAATAATAATCCTTATATAACATTGTCTACCATTTCAATTATAAAAGAGATTTGAGACATCGTTAACAAAGCTATTTATTCTGCAATATATGTCATAACATAGGCAACTCTGAGTGCAACTAATTTATAACATAAACAATCAATAAGGAACATAAGTCAATGCTACCTTAAGAGAATCGACAAGCTCCAACCAGGTAGACTTGTCATCGTAAGTTTCTTGCTTGAGGCTGGAAAGAAACTTTATCTTCATGTCTCTAACCTAAAAAACAAGCAGTGAATATTTTATCACTCCCCAGGAATTAATTGCACTAATTTTTCTTGAAAAGGAATTCCAATAAGAAAAAGAACCATAGTTGTTTGTTAATCTAAAATATGTTTAATCTATTTACTAAAAAGATCTTCAAAAATATTTAAGTTCCACAACATAAGAAAATGAATGCGGAAAAACATATGAAATGTAAGAACTAAATAAGGTTCCAGGTAGCAAATAGAGACTCCATTCACTAAGGAAGATATTGATAGCATAGTCAAATCAATGTCAGTAGATGGGTTCAATGTTGTGTTTATCAAAAAATGCCGGGGTATCATTAAAGAGGACATCTATCTACTATGCCTGGACTTCTTTAAGGGAGAGGTGAATTTGCAAGCTATAAATAACTCCTTCATTACCTTGGTTCCAAAAGTAAACTCTCCCTCAACTATTAATGACTTTCGGCCAATTTCTCTCATAAACTGTGGTAAAGATTATTACAAAGCTCCTAGGGGGCAGACTGCAAAAGGTAATTCTCTCTCTGGTCCACCAAAACCAATATGGATTCATCAGGTCAAAAACCATCCAAGATTGTCGGCCTATATCTATCAATGTCAACACTCAAAACAAGAAATCATCATCCTAAAGTTGGACTTCACAAAAGCCTTTGACACCATTGAACATCCTACAATTATTGCTATGATGAAACAGTTTGGGTTTAATGAAGACTGGATTAGATGGACTTCAGAGATCATGTCCTCAACCACAACATTAGTTCTGCCCAATGGAGTTCCTGGCAAAAGCATCCACTGTAACAGGGGGGTCAGACAAGGGGATCCCATGTCCCCCCTGTTGTTTGTGCTGGCAGCAGAACTCCTCCAGTGCATAATTAACAAAGCCCACCAACAGGGGTTATTTCAAATACCCATTCCTTCAAGAGATGTGGCTGGATTTCCAATAATACAATATGCTGATGATACTATCATGATTATGAAAGCCTCACAGAGAGAACTTCTATGTCTTAAGGGTCTACTGGAATCATATGGTCAATCAACTGGGCTTATGATTAATTATGCCAAATCATGCTTGGTCCCTCTGAATATCTCTGAAGAAAAAGAAGAGCTGTTAGCTGGTGTCTTTGGCTGCAAAATTCAGGGAATGCCATTCACATACTTGGGGCTGCCAATGGGCACCACCAAACCAAGGGTGGAACACTATGCACTACTAATGAATAGAGCAGAAAGGCAGCTAACCTCAGTGTCCTCAATGCTAACACATGCAGGACGATTTAACTCAATTCTATCCTCCCTACCAACTTTTACAATATGCTCGGTTCAAGTTCCTGTGGCAGTTCATGAATATGTACATAGAGCCAGGAGACATAGTATGTGGACAAAATCAGAAATAACTGGGGAAACCAAGCCAATGGTTGCATGGAAGAGATGTACAAGGCCGAAGAGAAAGGGGGGCTTGGCATTATCAACTTAAGAAGTCAAACATGGCTCTACTCCTCAAATACCTAGACAAATTTTATAATAAAAAAGAACATTCCCTGGGTAAAGCTCAACTGGAACACCTACTATTCAGAAGGAGAGGTTCCTCACGCCACAAAAGATAAGGGCTCATTCCGGTGGAGGGACATTCTTAGGCTTTCTGAGGAATAGCAAAATTTAAAATACGCCACGGGACCACAATCATGTTTTGGTCAGATGTCTGGAATGACAACCTGCTCCAACACAAATTTCCGAGGCTATACTCTTATGCCAGAAACAAGAAAATCTCAGTAGCCCAATTCCTCACCCATAATCAGGTTCAAGAACAGTTCCATCTCCCCATGTCAGTACAGACATTCTAGGAATATCAACAATCGCAAAACATCATCAACTGCAAGTTTCAAACAACATCAAGGACTCTTGGGAATACATTTGGGGGGGGGGGGGATACTCATCCTCAAATTTCTAACAAAAAAATGCACCCCAAGACCCTTTATCTGGATCTGGGACTCAAAATGTTCAAATAAACTAAAAGTGTTCACATGGCATGATGGACAGGCTGAATGTTAGGAATATCC